>PVKB01004164.1:0-154456 GCA_004027205.1 Ctenodactylus gundi | reverse complement strand
GCCACAGGACTCAATGAGCCTTCCTGTCTCAGCCAGAAAGCTGTGCCCATCCATCTGCTGCAGTGCTCCAGGCCAGGGCCTTACTGTCCACTCTGGAGACCAAGAGTAATGGCGGCCCCAGTTCATGGACTCGGTGCCCTCAATGATGTCACTCAATCTTCAGACTGCTTAGCTCCCTCTCTGGCCAGTCTGTCCGCTTCTTCATTGCCCACGAACCCTGAATGGCCAGGAACATGCATCTGTGCAAAAAAAAATCTTCTCTTAGTTTTCCTATGGTTTACATAAGCAGCACATGACTACATCCTCTGGTTTTTGTTTATTTGTTCTGATTTTTTGTCCTGTTGCTGAGACAGGGTCTAGCTGTAGTCCCGGCTAGTCTTGAACTGACTAGGTAGCCCAGGCTGGCCTTAAACATACAAGAAGCCTGCTGCCTCAGGTACCCATGTGCTGTGATTAGAGGCATTCGCCACCAAGCCCCGCACATGGGGTGCTGGGCACTCAAACCCAGGGCCTGGCTTTCACCACTGAGCTACAACCCCAGCCCCTAGATTCTCCTTGTTAACAATTTGGGAGCTTGGAGCAGACTGTAGAGCCAGAGTGCATACATACATACATACATACATACATTCGTTCATTTATTTTTGGAGACAGGGTCTTACACTGTAGTCCAGGCTGATCCTGAACTATGGCAATCCTGCAATAAATAGCCTCCTGTATGCTGAGATTACAGGTGTGAGCCACCATGCCTGGCTAATTTACATGTGGTGCCAGGGAATCCAACACAGGGCCTTCCATATACTAGGTAGGTCCTTAAAGCACTGAGCAACTCTCCTTGGCAGCACCTCTTCCTACAGCCACCTGACCAGCACAGCAGCCACAGCCATGCACTTGGGCAGTGGACATGCTAACTACTGTCCCAAGGCTCTGTTTTGCTCCTCTACAAACTGGACTCTGCTGTTCAGTGCTTTCCCCTACCACTCCGAAATAGGACTTGGGGCTGGTGGCATAGCTGAGTGGTTAAAATGGTTAACTAGCAAGTACAAGGCCCTGGGATGGTTTCCCCAGTGGCACATAAGCTGGGAGTGGTGGTGCACAATCGCAGTACTTGGGAGGCTGAGGCAGGAGGACTGCCGTGAGTTTGAGGTCAGCCTGGGCTACACAGTAAGTCCAGAACCAACCTGGACTGCAGGGTGAGACCCTGTCTCAAAAAAAAAAAAAAAAGTCAAAAGAAAAATAAAAAAGAAAGAGGACTTGCTGAGTTTACAGACAAACATGTAAAACGTATGACAGGTGGATATCTATGTATACCCCCCCCCCCCACACACAGAGCATTATTCATGACTAAGAGACTTAAAAGCATTTGTGCACCTTACAGCATTACCTCTGAGGAAACCACTACTTTCCTGCCACCATGTACCCTTTCCCCTCTGGTTATTAATCAGGATCATAGGCTGCAGCAGCTGCAGGGCTGGGTACCGGGTGGATACTCACCCACTGGATGTCCATGCCCTGGGTCAGTCGCTCTAGCTCCACGAAGTCCTCCTTGTTGATCACCTCCTTCCCAGCACTTGTCCTCCACCCATTCTTCTTCCAGCCTGGGACCCAGCTAGTGATCCCTAGGAAAGCACATATATGCCATGGGCTCAGCCATTGGGGCGTCCCAGGCCCCTACCCCTGCTTTCTGTCTCACTTGCACATCGTTCCTGGAGTCTAAATCACCGGCTAGAGATCCATATCCTTCGTTGGTGGCCTTGGCCTTTAGCATAACTCACTCTCCTCTACTTCCTCTCTGTTTAATCACAGCTCTCAGGAATGTTTTTGTTGCAGTACTAGGGATGGAGCCTAGAGCTTTCACACTGAGCTACATCCCCAGCCCAATTCTCATGTTGAGATGAGGTCATACTAAGTCACTGAGTTGTCCAGGCTGGAGTCAAACCTCCTGCCTCAGCCTCCCAGAACGTTGGAGATGACCACGCCTGGCTAGTTCTCAGCCCTGTCATCACTTCCTACAGGAAGTCATCGGGGCCTCCCAAGTGCTACCCCCAATTCCCATGTGTTCCTATATAAGGCATACCCCTCAACCCTCAACAGACAGCAGGATCCCAAATACTGAGACATACTTGTACTACAAGGGCTCTGGGAGCAGAGCTTGGTCCACCCAGCAGCAGCGGATCCTCACTCTTCCTATTCCCATTACCTTCACAGCACCTCTACCAGGGAAGGAAATGCTCACCGCTCTCCCCCGGGCAGGGGAACGTGAGGAAGAAAGGGCCAGGGAAGCAGCTTACCATTGATGGTGAACATGCTGTCTGTGTAGAGAACCAATCTGCTGATGTTCTGGGCCTTTGCCTGTTCTAGGGCCTTGCATGCTGCCTTGAAAAGACAGGATCAGGTCAGACAATAGAGAAAGTGTTCAACACTAGACACCACTGCAGCTCAAGGCAGCTTCGCAGGCCTAAGGCTGCAGCTCAGCAGCTGCCACACTTGCCTAATATGTACAAGGCACTGGATTTGATTCCCCAGCTCCACATAAAAATCAGCTGGGCACGGTGGTATATATCTGTAATCCCAATACTTGGATTAGGCAGGAAGACTGCTATGAGTTCGGGGCCAGCCTGGGCTATAGAGTACAAACATACGAGCGTGCACGCGCACACACAGACAGACACACACACAGAGCCTGGGCTACAGAGTACAAACATACGAATAGGAATACGAACACGCATGCACACACACACACACACACACACACACACACACACACACCCTCTTACCCCTCCACCCTCCACCCCTTACCCACCCGTCCCCCAAAATGGACATTTCTCTCATGGGCAAGTACTTGAAACAAGACTGCAGAATCCTTCTAGAAAACTCCTATCCTTAAGAATCATTACTGAAGGGCTGGAGGAATGGCTCAGCAGCTAAGCGCTTGCTAGCACTAAGCCAAGCGCTAAGTACCTGAGTTAATTCCCCAGTACCACACTGGCTGGGTGTCATGGTGCACGCCTGTAATCTCAGCACCCAGAAGGCTGAGACAAGAGGACTGCCCTGAGTCCAAGGCCAGCCTGGGCTCCACACTGAGTTCAGGACAAGCCTGGGCTACAGAGGGAGACCCTGTCTTAACAAACAAACAAACAAAAAAACTAAACTAAACCAAAACAAAAAACAAGCAACAAAATCATTACTGACCCAGTTTCCTTGGACTGTGGATATGTTATATACGTGGGTAACAAATTCAGGAGGAAAAAAAAGTTGAAGGAGCCACGGTCAACACAGAGGACAGATAGCCCCATGTGCCGGTCACTTACGTGGATCTCGGCTCTCTGGTTTGTCTGCCGCCCAGGAAGTCTAATGCCTACATTTCTGTCTCCAAACAGTACAAAAGAAAAGAAAATTAGAAAGCTGATCCTCAGTCATTCCTCTCACAGATAGCAATAGTGTAGTGTACATTTCTACTTTCAAGACAAAAGGTTCACATAACAGCACAACCTTTACCAGTCAGAGGGACAATGACACCACTGCAGAAATCCACCATGCTGCAGGGTGGCGTAGGAGACACAGCACCAGAAGCTGAAGGATAAACTGATTTGATTTTTACTTACATATATATATATATGTATGTACATATGACTTATGTCTGTCTATTTCCAGGGCCTTCACTCTGAGCTATGTCCCTACCCCATTTTTGAGTTTTGGTTAGAGAAAGGGGCTGGTAAAGTTGCTAGGTTGCCCAAGCTTGGCTCAAATTTGCATTCTTCCTGCCTCAGCCTCCCAAAATGCTAGCATTATAACCTGTACCACAAGCCCTAGCTTATTAATGCATTTTGGGACAAGCTCTCTCTAAATCATCAAGCTGCCCAGGCTGGACTTGAACTTGCAATTCTCTTGCCTCAGACTCCCAGAGTGCTAGCTGTACAACTGCAGGTAGTGCAGGCCTGTTGTCCCAGCGCTCTGGCATGGCTAAGGCAGGAAGATCACAAGTTTGAGCCAAGCCTTGGCAACCTGGTGAGATTCTCTCTAAAAAACAAAATAAAACAAAATAAAATGATACCGGGGCTGTAGTTCAGTGGAATAGTCCTACCTGGTTCAATCTCTCATATTATAAAGACAAAGCAAAACAATAAAGATGCAGACCCAGCCTCATCATTTTAAATTTGATTTTAATGTTTCTGTCTTATTTTGTTTTATATGAGGCAGGGTCTTACTCTGTAGTCCAGGCTGCTTCTGAACTCACTATGTACCCTAAGCTAGCCTTAGACATGGAGCAATCCTGCCTCAGCCTCCTGAGGACTAGGATTACAAATGTGACACTATACTTGCACAGTTTTTGTACAGGGGAACTGAATTCAGGGCCTTGCAGCTTCTAAGTACCCTAACTGCTGAGCTATACCCACAGCCTGTTTTGTTTCTGAGGCAGTTTCTTGCACCGTAGTCCAGACTGGCCGCCAACTAACAATAATCCTTCTGCCGCTGCCCCTGAATGCTAGGATTACAGGTACATGCCACCATGGCTGGCTCTGTGTCACCTTTTCACAATTGTAGAGTATAGTTTGATAAAACTTGACTCTTAGAACCTCAGTTTTTTCCCTGACTTACAGAGGGTGGCCTGGCCCCCAGTAGACGCCGATTCCAGCCCGTGCCCGCCTCCGCCCATTACTGGAGCAGCAGCCATCTGTATAGACGACGACAGAGTCTCCTGCACAGGGAGACAGTGAATGTCATCATATAGCAAAATACACCTCCAACAGTCATTGAGACTAACCCACCATTTAAGGCATAAGGGTGTTTCTTAGGGCTGCAGTTTTGGGATAAGAAAAGCTGGGTGACTTCCTTGTGCAGGGCACATGCTGCCTTCTGCTGACTCCATAGGCCAAGTGTGGCAGGACTCTGCAGATGAGACCTGCTTCTCAAACCCCACAGTCAGGGGCATGGAACATGGACTGGCCCCTCTGTACAACAAGCACGGTGGACTCAGCTGGCCTCCTACTACTCCACAGGTGCCGGCTCCAACTCCTTGTCTTTGTGTGGTACTAGGGACCGAACCAAGCCCAGGCCTTCATACTGGGCTACATCTCCACCCCCTTTTTTTTTTTTGCAGGTTGTAAAAAAAAAAATAATACTTTATTTGGAAAAACACAGAAAGAGAAAGAGAAAGGAGGAGGACAGAAGGGAAAAGTGGGTAAAGCTTTTGCTTGTCAGAAGGGGAACCCAGAAACCCACCACAGCCCACTTTTCCTTTTGATTTTGAGATAAGGTCTTGCTAAGTTGCCCAGCTGGGCTTGAACTTCTGATCAACCTGTGGGTAGTCTGGATCTGGAGTGTCCCACAAAAGCCTCATGTGTTCGGATGTAGTGGGTACCTACAGAGCCGTGTGCTGTTAGGAGGGTGGCCTGGCTGGAATGGGAGGGTGCCTGTGGCCTCATGTGGGGCAGAACACCGAGGCTAGACCTGCACGGGACAAGTCACTAGCACAGGACCTGGAAGGGTATCCACTAGTTGCTTCCTCCTGCTTCACCTGGCTTCCTGTCTGCAGTGCCACAAGGAGCTGCCTCCACCCTCACCTGTGCTTCTAAGGTTGCCAGCTGCCTGTGCATGGACTGTGACCATCTGAAACTGTGAGCTAAAATAAGTCTTTCCTCCTTTAAATTGTACATGTCAGGTACTGCATCACAGTAATGAAAAAGTAACTAAAACACAATCCTCCTGCCTCACCCTTCCAGAGTGCTGGAATAACAAGCCTGCACCAATGGGACCAGCTGTTGTGATTGTTATATATATAAATCCTGGACAGACATACCCATGTAGGAAAACATGTCCTTGCTCACAGAGGGCACCGCCTCTGTGTTCTGTCTTGCGAGCTTTGCACTTCGCTCCGGGCCAGCGTCCTCTCCTTCCTCCACGGGCTGCCGTAGCCGCTTGCTGGCTTTAGCTAGAGATGCTTTTGCCATTTTCTGCCCTGGAAGATGGAGTCTGCTCATGAGCCAGACACTATAAATATTTACATGTGCCATGCTGAATAACTGAGAATTCTGAGAAGTTATTTACCACCTACGTCTGACTTAAAACATCCTTTGTGCATGGCCCCACAAAGACAGAATGACTTAGCACATACCAGCTCAGATTTGTTTTTTGGTGGTACTGGGGATAGAGCCCTGAGTCTTCATCTGAGTTACATCTCCAGACCTTTTCTACCTTTTAACTTGGAGAGAGGGTCTTGCTCAGTTGCTCAAGGCACGTTCAAACTTGTGATCCTTCTGCCTCAATCTCCCAGCGTGCTGGGATTACAGACCTCCACCACCGGGCTTGGCATGAATCACTATTCTTTCTTTTCTTTTTTCTTTTGAGGCAGGATCTCACTTTGCAGTCTAGGCTAGTCCTGAACATACTGTGTAGCACAGGCTGGCCTCTGACTCACAGGAAGGAATCCTCCTGCCTCAGCCTTCCAAGTGCTAAGATTATAGGTACACCATACTTAGTTAACGTGGTACTGGAGAACAGAACTCAGGGCTGTATGACTGCCAGGCAAGCATTTCGGCTGCTGTGCTAGTCCCCTAGCCTCATAAACCACTATTTTTAACTTTAATCTGCACAGAGTTAAAATGGGACAACCCTTTCTTTATGCATAGAAAGCATACGGCATCTAGACACGAGAAGCCATGAGAAGGCTCAACACTGTGCTGAGAGGAGAGGCAAGTACCTTCGGAACCATCCGGGCTTGTGGAGTTCCTGACAAAGGCCCAGGCCTCATCTTCTGTGGCAAACTTCTTAAATCTGGCAGCTGGAAACCGGTCCACCTGAGCTCTGCACTCATTCCTGGAAGAAGGGAGACATCATCTCTTACCTGCCTGCTTCTTCAACTCACCTCTTTTTAATTATGATTCTTCTCTTTTCCTTTCTTCTGTGGTACTAGCGACTGAACACAGGGCCAGAAGAGGGGGTACAGCTCAGCAGAGAGTGCTTGGCTAGCATGCACAGGTCCTAGGTTCAATTTCCAAGCACCGTATAGATTGGGTATGGTGGCAAATGCCTGTAATCCCAGTAATTGGGAGACTGAGGCAGGAAGATTGCTTTGAGTCAGGACAGCCTGGACTACAAAGTGAGTTTAGGACCAGCCTAGACTACAGAGTGAGACTCTGCTTAAAAAAAAAAAAAAAAAAAAAGAGGCAGGGGAACCTGGGACATTTGCTCTGAGCTTGATCCCTAGCCCTTTTCTATTTTTATTTTGAGATGGAGTCTCAGTCACTAAGTTGCCTAGTCTGGGAGGGTTTAAATTGTGATCCTCCTGCCTCAGCCTCCCACAGTGCTGAGATACAGAGTTGTACCACTGGGTCCAGCAAAAATCTTTTCTTAGGTTGGAAATAATATAAGAATGAGTTGTCAGTTCTGTCGGGCAAAGGTTACAGATTATGCTTTCACATTATGTGTCAAATGCTACCCCCAACCTGCTACACCCAGCCTGACGGTACACTAGAATCATTTTCACAAACTCAAAGCACGCTAAAACTACACATCTTTTTTGAAGGGGAGGGAAAGCCAGGCTTGGTGGCACAGGCCTGTCATCTCAGCACTTGGTGAGGCTGAGGCAGGACGATCTCAAGTTCAGGCCCAGTCTAGTTAATTTGGTGACTTACTGAAATCCTGTCTCAAGTCAGCAATACAAAACAGCTGGGGATGTAGCTCAGAATGTAGGTCCCATGGGCAATCTCCAGTACTATACACACACACACACACACACACACACACACACAAAGAGGCTCAAAGCCTAGCACTCTGGGCTGTAACAAAAGGATCACAAGTTCAAGCCCAGACTGGACAAGTTCCTAGTGACTTACTGGAGACCATGTGTTAATATAAAAATAGAAAAGGGCTGGGGATGGAGCTAAGTTTAAAGACCAAGTTCAATCCCCAGGTCCACAAAAAAGCAATTAAACCACTTTATTCTAAGAAAACCATCAGCATCTGAGATGCTTCTTCCTTACAACCGTAGCTGCAGTGTGCAGGGAAATACATGTGCACACAGGACACACACCTACACATCACACATGGGGAAAGGTCTGGGCATGAAGTGAGAGCACCTCCATCTGAGTCTGGCCTCTGTCATTTACTTGCCCTGCGAAGATGCTCACCTCAGTGACCTTATTTGACAACGATAATCGTGTAGGTGAAGTGTTATGCACCTGATGTACAGGGATCCAACTACAGAGGCTTGTTTACTGGGGACTAAATATACACATGCACGCATGAACACAAGGCGCAAGGATCTTCTCTTGGAGATTGTCGTGTGGTGTGACATAAGCCAGACTCAGAGAGACAAGTATTGGGGCGCAGTGGTTTGAGCACCTGACTAGCATGCTCAAGGCCTTGGACTTGAATCCCTAGCACCATGTAAGCTGGGCATGGTAGCACACAACCGTAATTCCAGCACTCAGGAGGGAGGCCAAGGCAGGAGGGCTGCAGTGAGTTCATAGCCAGTGTGGTGAGTTCAGTACCAGCCTGGACTACACCTTGTCAACTTGTCTCAAAATAAAGAAAAGACACATAATGCATATTTTAATGCCTGGAATCCACAAGATGGTAAGGCAGAGGGAAACTACTGTTAGACAAGAAGAAAGAAGGGGCAGGAGTGCACGGGCGAGTAACAGGGAGCATGAATGACTCTCAGTTTATACATACTGAAACCCCCCCAAGTGGTGAACGCAGAGGCAGAGCACAGGGCAAAGGGGATTAGGAGGAAGTGATTACAGCATACTACGTACAAATCTGCGAAAACGAAACCCAGGAACTTGCATCCCTAATACGCACTAATAAAACGTGTGAGAAAAAAGGAAAACGCACACTGAAGTTAGGTGTAATGTGAGTTCTAGTTCCAAGTCAGCGGTACGGAACATCTGCGATTGCTGGCTGGTACCAATTTTGCGCTGCCTCTGAGGGATTACTCAACTGCAACAGTGAATGTCAAATCCAAACTAAAGTCAGTTTTTTTTTTTTTGTGACAACTGGGGTCAAGTCCAGCTTCTTCACACTGAACTACATCCCCAGCCCATTTTTAATTTTTATTCTGAGACAAAGCGTCCCTAAGCCACTGGTTGCCCAGCCTGGGTTCGATTTCGAGTTCCTTCTGTCTCAGCCTCCCAGAGTGCTGCGATGATAGGCCTGTACCACCGAGCACAGCTCCACGGCGGCATTTCCAATGCGACAAATATTCCACACAAGGGGAATCCCCCGCTAACTGGGCAGACCGGGTCGCCAACGCCACGCTGGCCGGGGAGAGCTGGGCTAGCCCACCTGGGCGCGCACGGCCCACTCACCACGTCAGGAAGACGCCGGTCCTGCGGCCCCTCCGCACGGCGTAGAACATCCCGAGCACACAGCAGCCGCGGCTGTAGCGCACGGTAGCCAGGGACACGCTACCGGCCAGAGGCAGGAGCCCGCGCATCGCTCACGGCAACGCCACCGACGTCATTTCAAGTCCTAGCCTGGAGCCGGCGAACCCGGAAGCGACTGCACTTCCGGAGACGGCGCGGGGCGATGACTGCATCAGGTGGGCGGGATTCGCGACGGTCGGCGGGGCGGGCTCCCGTAGTGGGCGGAGCTCTTGGGGGTGAGGGGCAGCTCGGGTTCCCGGAAGTCGAAGGGTGGGGATCCGAGAGCGTAGCTCCCGGGGTTAGTACCCGCCTGCTGCGTGGTACCCCAAGTTTCTAGCAGGGCTCCCCAGGCTGCGCGTGACTGCGAGTGAAGGAGGCATTCTTCCCCGCGTCTGGGAAGCCGAGGGAGGAAGATCTCACATTATCTCCTAGCCTGAGGAATTTGGCGAAATTTCTTTTTTTTTTTTTTTTTTGTGAGACAGGGTCTCACTCTGTAGCCCAGGCTGGCCTTGGTTTTGGCAATCTTCCTGCCTCAGTTGCCCAAGTGCCCAAGTGCCCAAGTGATTACGGACGTGTACTACCACGCCCAGCTTTATGTCGTACTGGGGAATCGAACCCAGGTCCTTGTACTTGCTAGACATGCGCTTTAGCCGCTCTGCCATTCTTCCAGCCCCAATATGGCAAAATTCTGACTCAAAACAAAAAAATAAAAAAAGACCTGGTGCTGTAGTTCAGTGCAAAGGCTCTAAGCTCAACCCCTAGTATCACAAAAAAGGTGTGTGTGTGTTTTTAAGGGGGGGATGAGGGTCCTACACTTGCAAAATTAAAAGTTTAGGGCTGGAGAAATGGCTTGCCAGTTAAAGTGCTTGCCTAGAAAGCATTAAGTCAAGCACTAAGTACTGACCCAGCACCTCATAAACTGGGCATGGTGGTGCACGCCTATAATCCCAGCACTTGGGAGGCTGAGACAGGCAGATTGCCATGACCCCACGGCCAGCCTGGGCTTCATAGTGAGTTCAGGACCAGTCTGGGCTACAGAGGGAGACCCTGTCTCAAAAAAAAAAAAAAAAAAAAAAAAAAAAACCAAACAAAGAAAAGGTACCAAAGGCTTTCTTCTCTTCTTTAAGCTCCAGCGAGCTCAACAGGGAGTTTCACCTTCAATCTAGGCTCCCACATTGATTGCACTTACACTGGCCACTAGACAACAACAACCAGGCCCTGCAGCAGTTAAATGGAGAAAGGCCATTTCTTCAAAGTCAGCCTGTTACTTCTCCATCACACAGGTAGGCTTATAATCCATTTTACAATCAAGCAGATATCACTAAGTCTCCTGTCCTGTATTGTGAGCATACAGGAAGGAAAAGCATTACTGACACCATGGCCTCCTCCTGCATCTGTCTGATCATTCTGTATTTTAGATGCTGATGTTATACATTTTCAACACAGGATTATGGACTTTTTAGTTGTATATTTTGAGACAGAATATTCCTACCCTTAATGACTGTGATACTGGAAAGGTGACTTTGAAATATCACAGAACAGCCTGTGGCTTTCCTCTCTTTCAAGTTCAAGCATGCTCAACTGAGCCGCTTCAATTTGTGATCCTCCTGCCTCAGCCTCCCAGTGTGCTAGGATTACATGCAAGTGACACCATGCCTGGCAATGTCTTTTTTTTTTTTTTTTTTGACACAGGGTCTCCCTCTGTAGCCCAGGCTGAGCTTGGACTCACAGCAGCCCTTCTGCCTCAGCCTCCTGAGTGCTGGGATTACAAGCGTGTACCACCATGCCCAGCTTTATGTGGTGCTGAGGAATTGAACTCAGGGCCTTGAACCTGCAAGGCAAGCGCTTTAGTCGTTTTAACCGCTGTGCCATTCCTCCAGCCCCTTGGGTTTTTTTGAGACAGAGTCTCTCGGTACAGTCTCTAGGCAATCTTCCTGCCTAGCCTCCCTAGTGCTGAGATTACAGGAGTGTGCCACCAAAACAGGTTTATGTATTGCTGTGGAACTGAACTCAGGGCCTTGTGCTTACGAGGCAAACACTCTAACTGCTGTGCTATTCCTTTAGCCCAGGATCCTTCTTTTAAAAAAAATAAAATTGGCTCAGCAGTTAAAGAGCTTTCCTACAAGCTCAAGGCCCTGAGTTTGATTCTCGAGCACCACATAAATGTGGGTGTGGTGGTGCACGCTTATAATCCCAGCACTCAGGAGGCTGAAGCAGGATGACTGCTGAGCTCAAGGCCTCAGCTGCATGAATTCAGAACCAGCCTGGAATGTGGGAGACCCTGAGAGCAAGGCCCTGAGTTTGATTCCCCAGCACCACATAAACCTGGGCGTGGTGGCACACTCCTATAATACCAGCACTTGGGAGGCTGAGGCAGGCAGATTTCCTTGAGTCCAAGTCCAGCCTGGGCTATACCAGTGAGTTCAGGACCAGCCTGGGCTACAGAGTGAGACCCTAGTTCCAAAAAAAGAGAAGGAAAGAAAAGAATAAAAGAAGAAAGAAAGAAAAATCAGTTTTTTGAGACAACATTTCGTTCTGCTGTCCAGGCTGGTCCTGAATTCACTACGTAGCCCAGGATGGCCTTGTATGGCAATCCTCCTGCCTCAGCCTTCCAGTGCTCTTATTACAGTTGTGTTCCACCAGCCTGGGTTTACAATTTTTTAAAATTATGTGTACTTTTTCTACTACTGGTGACTGAACCAAGGCCTTCACACTAGGCTACATCCCTAGCCCTTATTCATTTCTTACTCTGCGACAGTCTTGCTAAATCACTAAGTTGCCCAGGTCAAGTTCAACTTTGTGATACTCCTGCCTCAGCTTCCCTAGGAGCTGGGCTTACATGCGTGCATCACCATATCGGCAAAATTTACTTATTTTGAGACAGGATCTTGCTCTGGGGCCTAAGCAGATCCTGAACTCACTATGGAGCGCGCAGTCTGGTCTTAGACTCAAGACAATCCTCCTGTCTCAGGCCCCTGAGTGCTGGCACTACAGGCATGCGCCACTACCACCGGCTTCTGTGGTGCTGGGGAATGAAACTCGGTTACTTAATGCTTGACTCGCCTAGCAAGCGCTTTAACTGCAGAGCTATTCCTCCAGCCCCGGCAAACCGGCTTTTAAAAACCTCCTTCGTAGATGGACAGAGTTACGTTCTTTCCCCTGCCCGCCCCGACTCTCGCCGGAAACGAGACGAAAGACCAAAACCGTAAGAATCAGCAGGGAAAAAAAAAAACCCATCAGCGAAGGAAAACACGTCCACGCGACAGGTTTCATCAACACGTTGGTCCTCCTGAGGCACTTCCGGGGACGTTCTAGACTGTCACAGCACTTCTCAGTGATTTTTCCGGTTCCCGCCCTCTTTTTTCACCGCCGGGATATGATGAGCTCTCGCGAGAGGCGGACCTCTTCCTAAGCCGGCGCTCCACAAGGTAGGTCTGTGGCTGCCTCTCTCCCGCGCTCTTCCCCCGGCTTCAGAGGGGAAGGGCCGTGTGCTGCCGACCTTGGGCCCTGGGCCTTGCGCCACGGGGAGGGATGCAGCGGATTATCGGGTCTGCATCCGCCGATGGCTCTTATGGGCCGCCTGGGAAGGTCAGTGGCTAACCCCGCTTTCCGTTCTCCAAGGATTACGCCATGTTCAGCTCCAGCGCCAAAATCGTGAAGCCCAATGGCGAGAAGCCGGATGAGTTCGAGTCGGGGATCTCCCAGGTGAGTGACTGGGCTCCCGGGCCAAAGCGGGAAGTGCGTGCCTCCGGGACCAGCGTCCTTGCCGGGTGTGCTACTACCGGTGCCTGTGTCGTGTTCTTTCGCAGGCGCTGCTAGAACTGGAGATGAACTCGGACCTCAAGGCGCAGCTGCGGGAACTGAACATCACGGCGGCCAAGGTGAGCGGGGTGAGGGCTCCCACCTGCAGCCCTGCCTCAGCTCCGGATCGATCCGCGGAGAAGGCAGGGTCCTGAAACGGCCCTGAAGGAGTGGGAGGGGGGACTTGTAGACGGATGAGATTCTGTGATAGAGTGAAAACAGGGCCGGGTGGTGCAAGCCTCGCATCCCAGCACTACAGCAGGCTGAAGCGGAAGGATCATAGGCTCAACACTAAATCAGAAAGGAAAAAGCACTGGGGTGTATCTTAGTGTGAAGGCCCTGGTTCGATTTCCATGAACACAAGAAGATAATCAAGTACAACGCAATGTAGTTCACCTACGTAGTGTGCTGGTAACTGAGAATGACTGAGTCAACTGAGTTGACTTTTTTGTGGTTCTGGGTGTGAAATCCAAGGCCTGGGGCATGCTAGGCAGGCAGCACTTGAGCCACATTCCCAGCGTCCTTTTTTTATTTTTTTAGTATTGGAAATTGAGCCTAGGACGTTCACACTGAGCTACTTCTCCAACTGTTTTTGAGTCAGGATCTTGCTCTGTAGTCCACGTCTTGCTCTGAAACACTATGCAGCCCAGGCTGGTCTTGAACACATGGCAAGCCTCCTGCCTAAGTAGCCTTCCAAGTGCTGGGATTACTAAAGGTGTGTGCCACCACGTTTGTGCTGTGTAGTACTGGGGGATTGAACTCAGGGCCTTGCATTTGCTAGACGAGCCCTCTTAACTGCTAACTGCTGTGGTATTTTATTTTTTTAGTTTCTCACTTTGAAATTTTTGGTTTTTAAGATTTGGATGTTCTTAAATTGCTCAGGCTGAGCTGGTGCCTGAGAGCCTCCTGCCTCAGCCTCCCAGAGGGCTGGAATTCCAGGCCTGGACCACTGGCTCAGTTGATCAGTGGCTAAGGCTGGCCTAAAAATTTGTCCTTTCCAGTATCTTTGATTACAGACATGCCCCATCACACCCAGGGGTGAAAATTTTAAGTTTTCTACAAAAATGGTTTTAGGTTTCAAATCAGTAACTGGTTTGATGAAGAATCTGTATGCAGAGGACAACCACTCATCCATCGTGTTTGTTGGTAAAGATTTATTTTCCATAGAAGATACATGCAGTTATGGGGTCCACAGATATAAGTGGGCATGTGACAGTGTATCTGTGGTTAGTGAGAATTGTTTTATTTCTTGTGGGACTGAGAATTGAGCCCAGGGCCTTCACATTGATCTACACCTCATCCTATGTTGGAGTTTTGATTTTTGTCTCTTTGAGACAGGATCTCTCTGTAGTCCATGATAGTCCTGAACTCACTGTGTAGCCCAGGCTGGCCTTGTACTCACAACAATCCTCCTGCCTCAGCCTCCTGTGTGCTGGGATTGCAGGTATGTGTTACCATGCCCAGCTTATGTAGTGCTGGGGAATTGAACTCAGGGCCTTGGGCTTGCTAGGCAAACCCTTTAACTACTGAGCTGTTCCTCCAGCTCCTGTTTTAGTTTTGATTAGAGACAGTCTCGCCATGTTGCCCAGGTTGGGCTTGAACTTGTAGTTGATCCTCCTGCCTCAGCCTTCTGAGATCTGGGACCAGGTGGTTTTCTTAAAGGGAGCTCTTACTGTCCTGTTAGGTCACAACCAGTATCTGCATTGAATATTAGCTTGTGATTTGTACCTAAGTGAGAAGAATGAAGGCTATGACTTTTAAAAGACAATTTATTTTCTCTTCAGGAGATTGAGGTTGGTGGGGGCCGGAAAGCCATCATCATTTTTGTCCCAGTTCCTCAGCTGAAATCCTTCCAGAAAATCCAGGTCCGGCTAGTGCGGGAGCTGGAGAAAAAGTTCAGCGGGAAGCACGTGGTGTTCATCGCTCAGGTACCTGGGTACCCTTGTGCTTTCTGTTTCTCAGATATATTGAACTGACTTGTGTTGAAGCTGTATTGGGCGCGAGGGGACAGAGATGATGAACAAACCAGAAAGGGAGGTGACAGGTGTCTGGGACTTTGGGATTGCACTGGCTTCAAATACTGCCATCAGTATGAAAAGCCGGCAATAGAGGAAGGCTGTTGACTGTCAGGATGAGTTTTCACGAAGCCGTGAAGATGGCTTTCCACATTTGTGGTGTGGTGCGTGTGTGTAGTGGTCTGCTTGCAGAATTGACCAGACTAAGAGATGTGTGACTGGTACTGAGCAGGCCTGCTGTGCCTCCTAACCAGGTGTGGGCTGGGCAGGGAAGAGGGCGTAGGAGTAGCAGGACAGCTTCAAGCCCTTGCCCTTCTTCATCACTTGGTGATGTGTGACGTGGCTCCAGAAGTCCTCTTTCCTGTGTGTCTGTAGGTAGTCTCTCATGTCTGCCTCAGTGTCCTGAATTGATTCAAAATATTGAACTATGAGCTTGCTTTTCCCTTTTTTCTTTCTTTCTCTTTTTCTTCTTCTTCTTTTTTTTTTTTGTGGTACTGGGATTTAGTCCAGAGCCTTATCTGAGCTACACTGGTGCCCATTTTGATGTTTGGTCTTAGGATAGGGTCTCAGGAAAATTGACCAGTCTAGACTCTAACTTGAGATCCTCAGCCTCCTAAAGTGCTAGCATTAGAGGCTTCATGATCATTGTGACTTCAGGGTAGGGAAGCGCCAGCAGCCACACGATGCCAAATCTGTCTGATTCGGTGCATAAGGTAGGTGAGGGCACTCACATCTCTACAAGGCTGCCATTCTGTTAGGTGATGACCGTTTGTGATCACATCTCACGAAAGCTTTTGGGAAGGAAGACTTCCAGGGCTGCTTCAGGTGTTTGAAGGGAGGGAGAGAATTTTGAGGTGTTTCATGTCAGTGTGTCTTTTAATGTGAACATTCACTGTATTTTTTTGGTCCTTCTGCGTTGTTTGTAGGGAAAGAGGCAAATCGTCAAAGGTGTTTTAGATCTGGCTCTGGGGTAAACTCCGTGGAGGACCTAGGTTCCTGAGCTGTGGGTCCATAGGTTCTTCAGTGCCATTTTGAGTACTGGGTACTTGAGAGGAGTGCCGATGTATGTAATAGTTCTGGGTTCTGAGTGAATTACCAAAAAAATCAGGAAGTAACTTCATAGAAGGGCACTAGGTTTTTCTTTTTTTTTTCAGACTTTGAACTGACTCTTGCTCCTAATTTTAAAGCAATTTAACAGTTCTTTCTGACCACTTCAGGTCTGTTTTTGTTTTTTCTTGGTACATTGTAGAGGAGAATTCTGCCTAAGCCAACTCGAAAAAGCCGCACAAAGAACAAGCAGAAGCGTCCGAGAAGGTGAGCGAGTGTTGTGATGTTGTCAGAAGTATGCGCTCTCGCGGTTCCCTCACTGGCTGGCTGTGTGCTCATGTGGGTTTGTGTATGATACATCAGGCTCTCCTTGTGGGACTGCCAGTGCCTCACTGTGCAGTGGGCTTTGGGGCTCCTCTTTGTAGAATTTGAATAGTCATTCGCCTGGGCACTGACACCGTGTAGTAAGCCACAGGCGTCACAAAAGATGAAGCACTGTCCTTTTTTTCTTCAGTTAAAGGAGAGTGATAAGGTAGATGTCTTCGTCGCCATCCTGTCCCCAACCAGTAAGGGATGGAACCCAGGCAGGGTTTTTGCATTGAGAGAGTCTTACTAAGTTGTCCAGGCTAGCTTCAGACTTGTCATCCTCCTACCTCAGCCTTCCAGAGTGCTGTGGTAATAGGCCTGTACCACCAGGGCCTGCTTATAGTTTTTTTTTGAGACAGGGTTTTGCGAGTTCAGGCTGGTCCTAAAGTCACTGTGTAGCCCAGGCTGGCCTTGAATACACAGAAACTCTCTTGCCTCAGCCTACTGAGTACTGAGATTGGAGACATATCTCACCACGCCTAGCTTATTTGAGTGCTTTCCTAGCACTCTGTGACTGCTTAAATAAGTAGCAACTGGGCCCGTTGGTGCCAGCCTGTCCTCCCAGCACCTCAGGAGGCTGAGGCAGGAGGATTACAAGTTCAAGCCCAGCCCATACAACTTAGCTGAGGTAGTTATGTGGTCAGGTGGATTATAAATACATTGGGATGTCACATTGTCTTCTACCTGCTTTGGGTTTATCGGGGCACCCCCATGGTTATTCAAGAAGCATGTGTAATTGGCTGTCTTAATATTCAGGCAGCAGCTGCCTGGGTTATGAGGTAGGAGTCGATGACTGGGAGGGACAGGGCATCTGGTTCATGTGGGTGGGTCCAGACCTGGTGACAGGTCAGTGCTTTTCAGGATGGGAGTGACAGTATATTGATGGACCATGGGATGAGGAGTGCTAGAGGCTAGGCAAGCCCTTTGTGATCATGCCAGCATTTTATTAGGGGATTTTTTTGTTTTGTTTTGTTGTATGCTGGGAATCAGACCCAGGCCCTAGAACACTCACTCTAAGGGGAGTCCTCTAATGCTACGCTACCCCCAGTCCCTGTGTTTGAGATGGTAATAGGTTGCTTTGGAGGTGAGCGAGACCAATACAGAGGTCACTGAGCTGATTTAGTTGAGAAGCAGGTGTGAAAGTCCCAGCAAACCCTCAGTTCTAGAGGTGAGCTCCATGCTGACTTGGAACATAGGTAGCTGGCCGGGGTGTTACATTTACAGTACAGCGAGCTTTTGAAATTACCAGGCTGCTTTCTCTGCTGCTGTAGCTGGGCAGGCGGATGCGACGCAGTGGCTCCTAGGGGGCTGGTGTGGGTTTAGGCTCTAGTGTGCTGTGCCATCCCCAGTGGCTCCGGGGTTCACCAGAGGGCAGTGTTGCTAGGCGCTCACGGTGTTGCCCCTCTCTTAGCCGCACACTGACAGCTGTGCACGATGCCATCCTGGAGGACCTGGTATTCCCCAGCGAGATTGTGGGCAAGAGGATCCGGGTAAAGCTTGACGGCAGCAGGCTCATCAAGGTGCACCTGGACAAGGCCCAGCAGAACAATGTGGAGCACAAGGTGAGGGTGACCAGAGCCTGTCAGGCTCCAAGGGCCAAGCCGGGGTGGAGTACCTCCAGGGCGTGCTTGTGAACCACCTCTCCCCAAGGGGCCGGGACTGCTCTCAGGACCTCTTGTCCCAAGTGTCAGTCAGGTCTAGAGATATTGTAGAAACTGGGCATGTAAGATTATCCCACAGAATCAAGAAGTTCCATGGTGTGGCTTTGCAGGAGGGCTGTTTTTAGTGGGCTGGGACGGGTGTGAGAGCATAGCCTGGTCTCCTGACACCCCCCTACCCCCATGGCTTTGTCCTGGTGCAGAACCTGTCCATGCTGCCTGGTGTGACCTGCGTAGTAGTGGCTGCCTCCCTCACTGTGCCTGCCTGCTCCAACTTAAGGTGTCTGTTGAAATTTCATGACTGGTTATTTCTTTTCTTGTAGGTTGAAACGTTTTCTGGTGTCTATAAGAAGCTTACGGGCAAAGATGTTAATTTTGAATTCCCAGAGTTTCAATTGTAAACATAAACGACTAAATAAAGGTCATTCATAGTACCATGACTGAAGCATGTTTGTCAGAATGTCAGGAGTGTACACACCTCAGGGGCTCTACACATGGATGGATGGAAGGGTTCAGCCATGACTGATTAGAAATTGATTAATTTTGCTGTGCTACTTGTAAGTGTGCAGGTTTGTAGCCTTAAATATCTCCATGTTGTGGAGAATAGACCTTTTTCACTCATCTTTGACACTAACTTCCTGCTGCCTACAGTCATTTACTGCAGGGTTTTTGTTTTTGTTTTGTTTTTTTTTTAACAAGATCTGGCTCAGTCCGGCCTGGCTGATCTCATGTTCATGATAACCTTACCTTGGCCAGGCCTCAAGCACCCTGAGCTTCAACCCAGCCCTCACATTTAATACCTGACTCCAGGTTAGGTATCTGGTAGACAAAACCCTACTCCCCTTAACTTTTTCCCTAGCACTGGGGTGCATGTGAGAGTCTTAATACTTTTTTTGTACTAGACTTGGAGCCTAGAGCCTTCACATCTCCAGCTCTTTTGTTTACTTATTTTGAGGGAGGGTCTCCGGAGGTTCTTATAACGTAGCCCAGGCTTGCCTCAAACTCATGGCGGTCTTCCTGCCTCAGCCTCCCTAGTGCTATGATTACCGGTGTGCACCTCCACACCTAGGTTATGTGATACTAAAGAATCAAACCCAGGGCCTTGTGCTTGCTAGGCAAGGCCTTTAAAGACAAGCTATTCCTCCATTTCTGCCCCCACCTTTTTTACACAAAATCTGTAGTCCAGAGTGGTCCTGAACTCACTTCGTAGGCCAAGCTGTCTTTGAACTCAGCAATCCTGCTGTAACCTCCCAAGTACTGAGTTTACGGGCATGTGCCACGATCCTTGACTTAATGTGCTGAGGAACTGAACCCAGTGGTTAGGTAAGCACTTAGCACTGTTACTCCTATAGGCTATCCTTCCCCCCACCGCCTCTGTTTTCACTTCAGGGACAAGGCTTGGTTCAAACTTGTGACAGCCTCAGGTCTCCTAGAGTACTGGGAACATAGGTCTGCACCCCAGGGGATCAGTTACAAACACTGAGAACAAGAAAAACCAGCCTGGACCTGGACCGGAGAAGGAGGTCCCAGGGTTGCTGTGCCCTTTGAGGGAGGAGGAAGGAGGAAGGCCTCAGTGGGTAACGTTCCAAGTGACATTGTCCTAGAGATAAGGCAGCACGTCCCTTGTGGCCTCTAGTGAAATTTCCCATCTGGAGAAGAACGGATTTCACTGTGCTGTCATCCAACCCTCTCCTTAATCTCCCAGGAATGTAAATACAGGATGTAGCCTGGTGTCCTGGGGTGGACCCTTCCCTGGTCAGTGCTCCCAGCAACGGCTGTTCCCAGTGAGCAGCACGTGGGAGGGGGGCGGGAGGCAAAGAAGTGGCAGGTGAGCTTTTGGTACTGTTCTGTGATGAAAGTACAAGCATTTATAATCCAAAAGTATTCTGATTTAGATCTATTCAAATCTTGGCTCTCTTCTCCGCCCCCCCCTCCCCCCCCAATGCAGAGCGTTAGGGCCTTCAAACAGCTACATTGCCAGCCTATTTTTATGTATTTGAGACAGGATCTCACTTTGTGATGCTGGTCCTGAACTCACGATGTAGCCAAAGCTACCCTTGGACTCACAGCAGTCCTGCCTAAGTCACCTTTCTGAGTGCTGGGAAATTGAACTCGTCCTTGCATTTGCTAGACAAGCCCTTTAACCACTGTGCCCTTCTTCCAGGCCTCAGCCCATCTTCATTGAGACAACGTTGAGACACGTAAGTTGGGAAGTCGCCCTCTAATCGCCGCAGCACTCAGGGAGGCTGATGCAGGAAGATTTCAATTTTGAGTCTTACCTGGTCAAACCCAGCAAGATACTCTCTCAAAATGTAAGAAATAAAAATCTTTTTCCAGACGGGATTGTGCCTGCAGTCCAGTCTGGTCCTGAACTTAGTATATAGTCCAGGCTGACCTCGAACTCGCAGCAGTTCTGTCTCAGGCTTCTGTCTGAGTGCTGGGACGGACCATAAGTGTGTGCCACCATCTGCAACTGATTTTTGTGTGGTGCTGCGGGTTTACCACACAGGGCTAGTTAGGTGCTATAACCACCAAGCTGCACCTCCTATCATGTCCGAAAAAGAAATTTACGTATTTTTATATCCTGAAGCTGGGAATGTAGCTCTGTCAGGATCCTGGGTTCAGTTCCCAGTACCAGAGAGAGGAAGGAGGAGAGAAATACCAAGTATGAAGGACAGATCCAGGAGGAGCTTGGGGGGTGGAGGTGGGAGGCTTTGGGGCCCAGCAGTCAGCTGCATTCCCACACTCTTCCTCCAGCCTACAGGAGGATGGTCCTGACAGGAAGTGGCTGCAGATAAGCTACAAGCAACTGAAGGATCTGGGGGCTGTGACCGCGGGCAAGGGTTCCTCTGTGCTGGACGGCAGCCTGCCTCCCTAAATAGCAATGCAGCTCCGAGGCCCAGTGTCCTCGCAGGCCTGTGATGGTCAGGACAGTCCCTGCTGCTAGTGTGCACCCAGGTAGGAGCCGCTGCCCCGTGCTTTGGGCTTTGGGTGGGGCCAGACGAGGCTGAGGCACACGGACTGGAAGGCAGGGAGGCAGAGTGGGGCGGCAGGGGAGGGGGTCTTTGTTCTTTGATCCAGGTAGAAGATGGAGCTTGCCCATAGAGTAGGCCCTGGGGGCCAGGCCCAGGGGTGCAGGCCTGTTGTTCAGCCCTCCGGCAGGCAAAGGCTGAAGCCTAGACTGGGCAGCAACTCAGTGAGACACTCTCTCGGAATCAAAAAGTTAAAAACGGTCTGGAGGTTTAGCTCAGTGTAAAGACCATGGGCTCTACCTGCAACCCCTGGTACCACAACGAAATAAAAGCTAAGAATGTGTGTTGAGGATAGAAATCACAGGCTATAGCCCCAGCGGGAGGCACCTGGTCTTTGCAGAATGGTGACCAATGAGATTGATGGCTGCTTGAGCTTCCCCCCAGTCGGCCAGCCCCTACCACTGCAGGGGTATGGTTGCCACTGTCTGTAACATATTGGGCCTGGCTCTGTGTCTATAATGAAGATCTAGGATGGTGATAGAATTCTGCTGTCCACCTCTCCCCATTTCTTTCTTAAATTTCCTTTGAATTCCCCATGTTACCCCTATGCCTTAGTCAGCCTCTCCCTGAAGCAGGGCCCCACTGGAAGATAAAGATGTTGCTCTTACTGTGAATTCTTCATTTATACATCTGAATTCCTCCCTCTGGAGGCTGCAGAGAGCTAGGGGCATGGCCAAGGTACTTCAGCCAGCCCAGTACCTCTACTTAGTGGCCCCCTGCCTGGATCTGGGGCAGGACCCTCAGCCAGAAATGGGTGTTTGCCAGCAGGTGGGAGCAGGACAGTCTCCTCAGGCCCCAAGGGGCAGCTGCCTTCACATGTGAGCAGGAGGACTGGGACGTGGTGCCACAGGGGCTGGTCCTTGTGTCTCTTTTGTGTGTATGTTGCTAGGGATGCAACATGGGGTCTTCACCTGAGTTTTTTTATTTTTATTTTTATTTTTATTTATTTATTTATTTATTTATTTATTTATTTATTTATTTTTGAGACAGGGTCTATCTCTCTCTTGTCCAGGCTGGTCCTAAACTCACTGTGTAGCCCATACTGGACTCAAACTCATAGTAATCCTCCTACCCCAGTCTCCTGAGTGCTGGGATGACAGAAGTGTACCATCATGCTTGGTTTTAATTGTGATTTTGAGACAAGGTCCTGACAAGTTGGCTGAATTACATTTGAACATGTGATCCTCTTGCCTCAGCCTCGCCAAGTGCTAGGATGCCAAGCCTACACCCCCGGGCCAGCTTCCTGTCACTGTGCGTTCTTCTCCCATGCCCCCAGGAGTCCATGTCCTGTCTGTGCCCACCATGAGGCGGTGCGTGGCCCTCACGAGCTCACTGATTAGCCTGGCCTTCCTGTCACTGTTGCTCCCAGTTTGGCCTCAGCAGACTGCAGATGATGCCTGCTCTGTGCAGATCCTTGTTCCTGGCCTCAAAGGTGAGCAGCTTGCTTCACCAGCTCTAGATCTGGTGGGTCAGTGGTTTTGGGGCAGCTCCAGGATTCCTGCATAGTCAAAGTGCTCAGCGGAGATTCACAGGCTAGTGCCAGCTCTGTGGATGCTGGGAAGATCTGCTGAGCCTCAGTTTCCCCATCTGTAAATCAGGGATTTACATGGTCGTCTTAGGTTGTCTTAATCTGTCATTACTGGGACATAATACCTGACATCTTTAAAGGGTTTATTTCGTCTCATGGTTTCGGTCCATGCTGGGCTGGATCCGAGGCAGAAACAACATGGCAGAAGGGCATGGCCGAGGATGGCTGCACACCGCACAGCCGCCAGGAAGCAGAGAGGGAAGGGAGGAGCCGGGGACAAAGCCACCGCCTTCCAGGTCATATCCTCCTCAGTGATGCACCTCCAGCCAGACGCCACGGCTTCACAGCACCATCAGCCGGGAGCTCCTCCATAAGCACGTCACCCCTGTAGTCCTGTCGCCTTCCACACACAGGAGGGTTTCGGGAACATTTTAGATGACACTTAAACTTTTTTAGCCACGAAATTGTGTATTTCTAAGTTGGGCAATGTCTTGGGAACGCTGTCTTCTTGGCATTCACCTGGTGTGAGGGCACGTGGTGTTTGCCTCAGTAGCTGCACATGTGATCTCAGCTGTGGTGTCTCCTCAGCATCTGCCCTTTACTCCTGGCTGTGAGGGTGGCATCTGGTCCCCAAGCCACGGCACACATGTGATCTCTAGAGGATATGTCATGCCCCATGGCACTCCTGTGGTCCCTGTACACACACATTCACATCTTTACACCCCTTTTGGTTTTTCTTTTGTGTGTGTGTATGTGTGTGTGTGTGTGATATGGGGGATCCTGGGCCATCATACTGAACTACATCCCCATTCTTAGTTTTGATTTTGAGACAGGGTCTCTCTGTGTTGCTAAGGGTGGGCCTGAACTTACAGTACCTCCTGCCTCAGCCTCCCAGAATGCCAAGATGACAGGCCTGTACCACGCGCTGTCTCCATATTCCCTCTTGCAAGGTGTCTTGAGTCTCTTGGACCTGGAAACTGAGCCAAGGAGTCAAGCAGCTGTGCCTGTCTGGCCCTAAGCAGTCTCTATTGGAGGCCTGTGGAGGGAAGGGGGGGGTCTGGCTGGCCGCACTGCAAGCCTGTCCTAGTTCCTGCTGTCCACACAGGCCCGCAGCCTGCACTGGCTACAGCAGGTGCTAAATAGCTCTGACTTCTCCACAGGGGACGCAGGAGAGAAGGGGGACAAAGGTGCCCCGGGACGGCCTGGAAGAGTTGGCCCCACGGGAGAGAAAGGTACCTGTGGTCCCTGGCCCTGCTGGGGAGTGAAGGGGTGGGCAGTGGAGGGGACAGGGACCAAGGCGGAGGGAGGCCAGCAGTCCTGGGGTACAGCAAGGGGGCTGCTTTGCACACAGTGCTCATTGGTGCAAAATCATACATTTCTGGAAGTGCCCACCCAGGCTGTTGCTCAGGAGGCCCTTGAAGTTAGATTATCCATGTGGGGAAACAAGAACACATGTGCAAAGGAATGAGAATATGCACGAAAGGAAGTAGAACAAAGAACTAGCCAGGTGTACTGGTGCACACCCGTCACCTCAGCACCGGGGTCATCCCAGCACTCAGGAGGCTGAGGCAGGAAGATTGCCTCGAGTTTAAGGCCAACCTAGAATACCTGGTGAGTTCAGGACCAGCCTGGAATATAGCGTGAGGCCTTGTCTCAAGAAAAGGGAGGGCTGGAGGAATGGCACAGCAGTTATAAGTGCTTGCCTTGCAAGTACAAGGCCCTGAGTTCGATTCCCCAGTACCACAGAAAGCCAGGCATGGTGGCTTTTGCCTATAATCCTAGCACTTGGGAAGGTCAGACAGAAGGATTACCATGAGTCCAAGGTCAGCCTGGACTACATGGTGAGTTCAAAATCTGCATGGGCTACAGATAGAGACCCTGTCTCAAAAAATGGGAGGAGGAGGTAGAACATACTTATACATAAAAAAAAAAAAACCTAGATCTTTCAGGGAAAAAAGTACCCAGCAGATAGCAGATGTTCAGTAAGTCATGAGTATTGTCACCTTTAGGATATGACTAATTTTACTACTTTGACACATTTATTAAATCACTAAGAAGATAAAGAAATGCCTTCTCAATAGTGACACATCATTTTACAGAAGATTATATACTGCAATTTATTAAGCCAGCCCCACTAACTGATCTTGTGATAGTAGAGAGTTGTTTTCATTTTTAAAAATGATTACAAGCCAAGCTCAGTGGTATAGACCTGTTATCCCAGCACTCTGGGAGGCTGAGGCAGGAGGATTGTAAGTTCTAGTCTAGCCTGGGCAACTTAGTCACTTAGTGAGACCCTCTCATAAAATTAAAAAAAAAAAAAAGGGCTGAGGATGGAGCTCAATGTGAAGGCTCTGGGCACAATCTCAATCTCCAGTACCACAAAAACAACAGAAAGCAAAAAAAAAAAAAAAAAAAAAAAAAAAAAAAAAAAAAAAAAAAAAAAAAAAAAAAAAAAAAAAAAAAGCAAAAAAGAAAAAAAAGGGGGCAGATAACCTGTTAAGAGCTGTGCAGTGACTACCACATATGTGATCTTGAAATGACCTTGAAGAGATAAGTACTGTGCTTTTTTCCATTCCCTACTGCGTGTGTGTGCATGTGATAGTTCATTTCCTACTGTGTGTATGTATATGTGCATGTGTGCACATGTGATATTGAAAAGGAGAGTGTCAGGCCACCTACATGCGTGTGTTGGTGAGAAGGGAGAAGGCCATGTCGCCTATGCATCAGCTGCTTTGATCTTCTTGTTTTCTCCAGGAGACGTGGGGGACAAAGGACAGAAAGGCAGCGTGGGTCGCCATGGAAAAATTGGCCCCATTGGCGCTAAAGGTACTTACTAAGGGGTTCTTGCCCCAGCCCCTCTCTTGGGCTCTCAGGCGTGTGCTCTGGATGGGTTCTGGTGTCTCGCCAAAACACAGCTTGCTGATCAACATGAGCCTTATTTAGCTTTGCTTATTGGATTCACCTCGTCCCTGAGGATGTCATCTCGGATCCTTGTCAATTGGGCTTGTGCGTGTTTGTGTGTGTATGTGTTTGGTACTGGGATGGAGCCTGGGACCTTCCCATTGAGCTACATCTGCAGCCCATTATGTATTTTTATTTTTGATTTAAAGACAGGGTCTAGCCCATCATTGCGTTGCCCAGGCTGGGCTCAAACTTGTGATCCTCCTGCTCCACTTTCTGGAGTGCTGGGATGACAGGCCTGTACCACTGGACCCAGTTTTGCTCGATGACTTTGATTTTACTTCCCTTTTTCAGGAGAAAAAGGAGACTCTGGAGACATGGGACCCCCAGGCCCCAATGGAGAACCAGGTAGGGTGTACAGGGCCAAAGGCTTTTAGGGAAATGTGTTAAAATGATTGATTGATTGATCGACTGAGACAGGGTCTCATTCTGTAGCCCAAGATGGTCCTGAGCTCACTGTAGCCCTGGCTGAAGGAGACTGAGACAGGAGGATTGCTCCAAGTTCAAGCCTGGACTACATAATGAGTTCAAGACCAGCCTGGACCACATAGCTAGACCTTGTACCCCCAAAAATATAAAAGAGAAAACTACAACAGTGTAACCATTAGGTAAATGGACAGTGGGCAGGAGCACTGGGAGGCCACTGGCAAACACATACTCCCCTCCCTTTTCTACCCGCTATGGCTACTCAGTGTCTGGAGCCCCTACCTAACGGTTCTAGCTTTCTTGGTAGGGTAGTGGTCTTGTTGCTGCATATGTGTGATTAGGCTCAGATCCACCTTCCCCAAAGCTTTTGATGCAGGATCTCACTCTGTAGTCCAGTCTGGTTCTGAACTTGCTATGTAGTTCAGGCTGGCCTTGGACTCATGGCGATCCTCCTGCCTCAGCTTCTTGAGTGCTGGGATGCCAGGTGTGTGCCACTATGACTGGCCTGCTGTTTTTTTGTTTGTTTGTTTGTTTTGTTTTTTTTCTCCAACAGAACTGCTTTAGCTTCTTCCCTGGTACCTCCATGCCTCCCACGCATGTGGCAGTGATGCCGTAACATCCTCTCCTCGTCTGCCTGGCCATACTACATGCCCCTTCCTCTCTTACCAGTGGCGCCATGTCTGTCAGTAAGGGCATCGACCCCTGGGAGCTTCTCAGCCACATAGCTGCCCTTTCCTTGCCGTACTGTCCCTCTGGTGCCTACTCTGGGGTCTGTCCCCTGTTGACACCTTTAGCATTGTCTGGGGCTCCCTCATCAGCTTCCCTGATGCCCCGACATGTGCTCTTGTCTTATACTCACTTTCTCCCCACCATGGCTGAGCAGCACTTTTGAAAACATACACAAGGGGGCTGGAGGAATGGCACAGTGGTTAAAGCACTTGCCTAGCAAGCACAAGGCCCTGTGTTCGATTCTCAGCACCACATAAAGCTGGGTGTGGTGGTACAGGCCTGTATCCCAGCACTTGGGAGACTGAGGCAGGAGAATAGCCAAGTCCAAGGCCAGCCTGGGCTATATACAGTGAGCTGCAGAGAGAGACTGTCTCAAAAAAAAAAAAAAAAAAAAAAAAACCAAGGTCCGATTTAAAAAAATATAATGAATGTGGCTGGGACCAGAATTCAGTGGTTAAAGTGCTTGTCTAGCATATTCAAGGCCCTATGTTCAGTTCCCCAGCACCACATAAAAAGATTAGCTGAGTGTGATAGCGTGCACCTGTAATCCCACACTTAGGAGGCTGAGGCAGGAGGATTGCTGTGAGCTTGAACACAGCCTGGACTACAGAGAGTATAGGACCAGCCTGGATGGCAGAGCAAGAGCTTGTCTTACACACACACACACACACAGATATATATATATATATATATATATATATATATATATATATATATATATATATTATATATATATAAGCATCTAAATTTTTAAAAAATGTGTTTTATTACAATAAAAGACGCATTGTCACAAATCATCTCACCCTCAGAATTCAGAATTTCCCCTCCAGCTGTGAACCCATCCTTCTTCCCACTTTCTGAAGCGGTCCTGGAGTCCTCTTCCCAGAGTGTCTTTAGTTGCGCTGTCACATCTGCCTTAGTGTCCTGAATTGATTCAAAATGTTGACCTTACTTGGTCACTTTGGCCTTGTGGAAGAGCCAGAAGTCATGCAGTGGTGCCAGACCCAGTGATTGAAATGCATGAGCACATACTGCCATGGTTTTACAAGCCTGCCTTTCTGTATAGGCTGTTGTTGTGCAGCAGGATGCACCATATTTTTGATCATCCCTTGTAAAGACACTCAAGAAAGACAACTTCCAGAAGTGCCCCCAGAAAGTGTCAAGAATGATGGGATGTAGGACCAGCCATGGATGCTTGCGTAATCCAAGTCAATGAAATAGCATCTAGATGCCAGGTACTGGAGACCTTCTGCTTGATTGTCAATTTCTATTTGCCCTTGTCAGAAAAGGGAGAACATTTACTCATTCTGATGTATAAACATCTCACTGTCAGGAGCTTTTATTATTTATTTATTTTCGAGACAGGGTCTCACTCTGCAATCCAGGCTGGTCCTGAACTCACTATGTAGCCCAGGCTGCCCTCAAACTCACAGCAATCCTTTTGCCTCAGCCTCTCTCCTGAGTGCTAGGATTACAGGCATGTGCCTCCATGCCCAGATTCACGTGGTACTGGGGAATCGAACTCAGGGTCTTGAGCTTGTTAGGCAAGCACTTTAACCGCTGAATTATTTCTCCAGCCCCTGTAAGAGATCATGTTTTTATTGGGAAAAAGAAAAGCTTGGTGGATAGGTGTTTTCAAGGAGAATTTTGAAAGGGATTTATGGTCATGTGGCTTTGAGTGTGACAATATTTTAAAATTAATTAATTAATTATTGTGGTACTGAAGATTGAGCCTAGGGCTTTCACATTGAGCGACTAAGCTAAAGCCTCAGCCTATTTTTTTATTATATAATTTTGAGACAATGTCTTGCTAAGTTGCCTAGGCTAAGACAAGAGGTCTGTACCATCAAACCTGGCTGTTTTTTTTTTTTTTTTTTTTTTTAAAGTCAGGATCTTGCTCAGTAATCCATGCTGATCCTGAACTCATTTTGTAGATCTTGCTCAGTAATCCATGCTGATCCTGAACTCATTTTGTAGCTCAGGCTCGCAATCCTCCTGCCTCAGCCTCTCAGGTGCTGGGATTATAGGCATGTGCCATCATGCCTAGCTATTATGTGGTGTGGGGGATCCAACCTGGGGCCTCATACTTCCTAGGCAAATGCTGAAATCATTGAGCTATGCCACCAGCTCACTGTGTAACCCAGGTTGGCCTTGAACTCTCAGCAATCCTCCTGTCTCAGCCTCCCAAGTGCTGGGATTATAGGTGTGCACTACCGTGCTTGGTTTATGTGGTGGTGGCTAATTGAACTCAGGGCCTTGGCTTACTAGGCAACTGCTTTAACCACTGAGCAGCACCCCCTTGCTCCTTCCCCTGCTAATTTTCAAAAAAAAAAAAAAAAAAAATGTAGCCATTTACCACATGTTGGGATCAGCCCTGGTAAGGGCGACTCACCCAGCTGCTTCTCGAGTTACTGCCCCAGCCCTGAGCCCTGTGCAGTGCCTGTGAGAGCCATTCACGTGTTCTAGGAGGGGCTACTCTTCCTCCTAAGCCCTACCCCTCTGCTTAATGGGCCTGGTCCCCGCAGGCCTCCCGTGCGAGTGTAGCCAGCTGAGAAAGGCCATTGGAGAGATGGACAACCAGGTCACCCAGCTGACCACCGAGTTAAAGTTCATCAAGAACGGTATGTGGGTTCCAGGCTCCCCTGCCCCGTGCCATGCCCGCCCCAGCCGGTCGCTCCCCTCCCGCGGTGTGGTTCTTGCCTAGGAGGGTTCATGAACATCCGAGTGCTCGCCTTTCAGCCCTGCCCTCCCCCGCAGCTGTCGCTGGCGTGCGTGAGTCAGACAGCAAGATCTACCTGCTGGTGAAAGAAGAGAAGCGGTACGCAGATGCCCAGCTGTCGTGCCAGGGCCGCGGGGGCACCCTGGGCATGCCCAAGGACGAGGCGGCCAACGGGCTGATGGCCTCCTACCTGGCCCAGGCCGGCCTGGCCCGCGTCTTCATCGGCATCAACGACCTAGAGCGCGAGGGCAGCTTCGTCTACGCGGACCGCTCGCCCATGCAGACCTTCCACAAGTGGCGCAGCGGGGAGCCCAACAATGCCTACGATGAGGAGGACTGCGTGGAGATGGTGGCCTCGGGTGGCTGGAATGACGTGGCCTGCCACATCACCATGTACTTCCTGTGCGAGTTCGACAAGGACAGCGTGTGAGACCTGGGGGAGCCCTGTGACGGCCCAGGACCCTGCGGGCCCGCCGCCTGGATCCAGGGCTGTGGGTGCTGGGCGGGCACAGTGGCGGTGTTCCTTGGGCTGTTTCTGAAGAAGTAAAACATTTTCTTACCTGTAGTGTAACCAAAATGTTCATTATAGAATCATCACTCTGAACGGCTTCTCAGGAAGCTCTGGCCACCACTCCAAAACGCAGTCTTTGTTCTGTATCGCAACTGTGTAGTTCAGTAGGGATCCTGGAACTGAGAGTCCGGGAGGCCTTTTCGTGGTGTCCCGCTTAATGGTGGTACCCCGCATGCCTCTAAACTGTACTGGAATACGGGTTTCTTTTTTCCCTCTTGTTCAAATAAAAAGTTGCTTTGCTCCCAGCCCACATCTTAGGAAAACAAAAATAAATGCTCTGAACTTTACTCTGGTATGTGTAGAACCCTTTGGCTGTCTTAATTTCAACTGTGGATATATAGCTAGCGCAGTGGAAGGAATGAATCCTGAATGGTTTGGGAGGGTCCTTTTTGCAGAGCAAGGTGGTGCCTGGCTAGCCTGGCTAGGGAGAGAGTCCAGAGGTTTGGTTTTGTTTTGGCCGTACTGGAGATGGAGGCCAGAGCCTTCTTCCCCTCTGAGCTATATATGCGCGCCCTTTTTTTATTGTTTGAGACAGGGTCTTACTAAGTCATTAAGTTACCCAGGCTGGGCTTGAACTTGAAATTCTCCTGCCTCAGCCTCCCAGAGTACTGGGGTGACAGGCCTGTGCCACTAGCTCAGCGGGAGCCCAGGTCTCCTGAGGCTAAAATGACTGACAAGGAGACACATGACAGGGCTGGAGCAGGCGGCCTGACTCTGGTGCCACAGTGCCACCCAGTGGAGGGACAGACCACCACAGGTGGGGGAGGCTGCAGAGCCTCTTGGTGGATGACTCAGATGCTTGCACGGATTCCCTTGGGTGAAGTGTTTGTGTTCATGTGTGCATGTCTGTATACATGTGTGCATTTGTATGCATTTGTGCATGTGTGTGTAAAAAAGGGTTGGAGGGAGAGATGCAGAAAGGAGAGAGAGATGTCGGAGGAGTTGGGGAGGCAGCACCCTGGCCCAGACAGCTCTCCTCCAGGCCTGTGTGTCACGCTCCAGAGCGCATGCCGCCTCCAGTGACCGTCTGAGCAGTGTGTCATCACACCGCAGTGGCCATGCAGACCCAGCAGCCCAAAAGCTGTCCGGGAGATCACTGGCCATTGTGACTGCTGACAGTGACGATCCACCCGAGGCAGAGAGACACCACGTGTCATCGTGTCCTCGAGTCCCCAGCCCTGGGCGTTCTCCTTCAAGCTGCTGTGACTTTGTTGAGGAGCGAGGGTCTTTCTTCTCATCCTCTGGGTCCTGATCACGGCATGTGGCTCTGTCTGCCCCTAACCTGGCCTTGCCTGCCTCCCCAGCCCAAAGCCTGCGTGCCAGAGGTGGCCTGCCTCAGGGCAGGAGCAGATGCTCCTCCTTCCTCCTCACAGGTCTCCGCTGGGAGGGGATCTCTAGAGCCAGGTCTCCAGGTGCAACCCGGATCCTGGCAGCGGCCCCCAACTAAGGGATGGGCGTCTCCCCGCCCAGCAGCAGGAAGGGGCTTAGTCTGTCCAATTTATAGGGAAAAAGAATTTGTGAAAAGTGGTTTAGGGATTTGCATGGAAGACCAGAGGGAACAAAGCCCTGGCATCTGGCTCCTCAAGGCCCCTCTGCAGCGTTGCCATGGAAGCAAGTTGGGCTGTAGTCTAGCTTGCCACCTGGATCCCGGGGCGGGTCTGTCTGAGTGCCTAGGGTCAGGGCCATGCTGAGCGTTGGCACAGGTTGCACCTGGCACAAATCCAGAGACCTGCAACCTGCACTCCTACCTATGGTATCTCGGCAGGAGCCTGAAAACACAGGGCTGGCAAAGCATGTGCTTTTCCCATTTTTTCTTTCTTCTCTTGTTCTTCTTTCTTACCTTTTTGCTTTCTCTTTCTTGTTTTCTTTTCTTTCTCTTTTTTTTTGGGGGGGGGGGGTGGGGAGGTAGAGGGTGTATTAAGGATCAAGCCCAGGGCCTTCACACTGAGCTACATTCCTAGCTTGTTTTTAAGTTTTGATTTTAAGACAGGGTCTTTCTAAATGGCCCAGGAAGGGCTTGAACTTGTACTCCTCCTGCCTCAGCCTCACAGAATGCTGGGGTGACGGACCTGATTCACCACACCTGACAAGGGTTTGCAATTTAGGTTCAGGAATGGTTTCCATTCCCTTGTCTCTCTCCACCTGGGTTCATGTCACCAGAAACACCCTGTTAGGAGACCAGTTTCCAGAGAAGGGGGCAGGACAGGTTGCAGCTCCATAGCTCTGGCTCTTGGAAAGACATTCCTGCTAAACAGCCAGGGAAGACGGGGCTGCTGGCTTTCAGGTCCCCAGCCACAGGTTGTGGGGTCCCCGGGGCAGGAACAAAGGCCCTGTCTGTTCTGGAATGCTAGGAAAGTTTGTTGATTAAAGAAACATGCAGGGGGCTCTTAGAGACAGGACTTGAGTTCAAGCCTTCGCAGAAGGGAAGGCAGGATTTTGGGCCCTGGCCATTGTGGGACACATGTTTGTTGGGTCTGGCACAAGACTCTGGCACTCACTAGGTGACATATGCCGGGAAGAAGGCCTGGCTCCTTGGCTTGGCTTCTCTGGGGAGGGGCTGCAGCTCTGTGACATCACACAGCCATAGCTGTCTTCAGAAGGTTCTATGTCTACCTCCGACCCTGTACGTTCTCTCCCAGCTGGCTTTCACAGATCCAGAAACCCAATCCTGAGTTTTGGACTTCTCGGTGAGAGGCGCTATTCATGCAGATCTTAGACACAACACCCGATACCCACAGCTTAAAGCAGGAGAGGCCTAAATTGGCTCCTGGCTTCTATGGGTTCAGTCCACGGCCAGCTGGCTCCAAAGGCAGGAGCATCATGGTAGAAGGGTGTGGGGGAAAAAGCTGGCCCAGTCCTGGCAGTGGGAAGCAGAACAGGACAGCACCAGAGAGGAAGGAGCCGGGGACCACAGGGAGAGGGAGAGTCCTCCAAGGCAAATGTCCGTGACCCACCCAGACCCACCCAGGAACCAGCTCCACTCATCCCTGGGACCCTTCCAGTTGACCATCAAAATTAACTGTAGCACATACTGTTGATAAGTAACTTACTATTTTAAAATTTTTATTTATTTTTCTATGGTATTGGGTGCTGAGCTCAGGGCCTTCCTACTGAGCTACGCTCCCAGCCTAGTTTTATTTTTGATTTTGAAACAAAGTCAGGAAGTGTCCCAGGCTGGGCTTGGACTTGCAATCCTCCTGCCTTGGCTTCCCAGAGTGCTGGGATTACAAGCTCAAAGGCCCAGCTAATTTTATGTTTCCTCTACGGGCCATTTTGCAGTGTGTACACGAAGCTGCCTTTTAATTCAGCCTGGGTAGGGGGAGAGCTGCCCACAGTGTGATCAGCCTGGGTAGGGGGAGCGCCGCCCACAGTGTGATCCGCTTCGCCATATCCTCCTCTCCCCCATCTCAGGGCTTCAATCTGGGCACCGGGGTGGGGCTCTCTCCTCTCCCACCTCACTGCCACGGGCTCTTTCCCGTAAGGCTGACCCCACGTACCTCTCACCTTCCAGGAAGCATGGCTGATGCCCCAAAGGAAGGCAGCCTGGGCAGGTTTCCGGACTTCACGCAGCTGATCGACATGGCATCAGAAGCCGTTGGAGGAAAGGCAAGTGAGGCTCCCAGAGTCAGAGTGGAGGCTCAGGGTTGCCCCAAAGAGGGCCAGTTCCCATGGCAGGTACCCGCAGAGCCGTCTAGTGACTCAGGCCTGTCATCTCAGCACTCTTTAGAGGCTGAGGCAGGAGGAGCATAAATTCCAGCCCAGACGGGGTGACCTGATGACTTAGCGAGTGTTGAATGTCAAGTACAAAGCATAATAATTCATGGGAGTCTAAGTCTCAGTCCAAGCGAGTTTATTAACAGACAGCACTAGCTGCCAGACTGTGCTAGGGAGCACAGCACAGCGTCTGGGGCAAGGGAGTCAAGCTATGCTCTAGGGGCAGCGGCCTTGAAAGCATTTAGGATGACAGCGGCCTTGGAGGGTTTCTGTGTTGTGAGAAGAGGGAGGTTATCTGGGGCTTGCAGGTATTGTGTGGGCTTGAATAATGTAGCAGTGCTGCACAGGCTCGAGTCACGTAGAAGAAAGGAGAAAGCAGTTATTTTGGTAGTCCTGAGTGTTATAGGAGGGGGTGGGGTGGGGGCTGGGACCACTGCTAGGCCTGTTAGTAGTTTTCCTTCCCTTGTCTGGTCCCTGAAGGCAGACCTAACACCCCTTTTGTTATAACTGGGACAATATCACCCAGGAGAAGCACTACTTCATGAGGAAAAATTAGGAGTCCATTATTGGCTGGTGTCTGAGAACAGGCTCATGCCCCAAAGAATTTTCAGTGCCAAAATGGGAGGTGGGTTGAGTAGGGTTCATAAAGGCAAATACCACAAGAATGGTGAGAGTCACCAGAACAAAAGGAAAGGTGTGAAGGATAATTAGAGAATCTAGCTGTGGTTTGAAATTTAGTTGATACCTATCCCTGATTCCAGGGAGATTTCTGATAGCAGTCTGGGGGCAGGGTATTAGCAGAGAGTGAGTCAGAGGGCCACACAGGTAACAGGGCAAAGAGGACATCAGGGAAAATCTAAAATGGCAGAGCTCTTGTCACTTTGCTTTAATATGATAGTGATGGGGGTGATGATTTTGTTCAGCTACTTCCTGCTGAACAGGGTGGGGGTGTTATGTGAGGTTTGAGGCAAGAGGGTCTTAGTGGAAAGTCCGATGGGCTGCTGACAGGTGTCACTAGAGGTACTTGCCAGCCACTGGTAGGAGTAGGAGGGCTCCAGGAAAGAGCTGGTTTATCGTGCAGTTGGTTATGGCCGTGATCTGGTGTTGGAGAACACCTTGGAGGCACTGTGCCAGGCAGCAGCTACGAGAAGAAGGTTAAAGAAGCTTATAAGGGACCCGAGGAGGGAGAGGAGCCAGGCCTTTAAGCCCCATGAGTCCAACCAGGAACTCCAAGAGGAGAAGTCAGTTAGAGAAGGGCTAAAGAGCCTTCAGAAGAAGGGGTTAAAAGAAGTGGAAAAATATGACCAATAGAACAGACTCCAGAGAAATGAGCAGATAAAACTTGGGAAGAGTTACAGAAAAACACCCACCCTCAGGGCAGCGCCTTTCCCCTGGGCAGTAGCACATTGGTTGCCATATCACACTGGAGCTTTACATGATGTGATAAGCAAAGATGCTGAAGGTCTATCACAAAGGGGACTGGAAGACTGAGTTCTTCTTGATGCAATTTTCCCAGTTGTCTGGGAAGTGAATCCCCAGTTATATTAGAGTATTTTTATTTTTTAGGAGAAACAGCAACACCTATAAGATTTTAGTTAAAAGGTGGCAGAGTTCTCCCCAAACACACAAAGGCAGGTTTACTTGTCTTTTGAAGAAGAGGCGAAGTATTTTTAGGTGGTTATGGATCTGAAGTAAGGAAGTCTTTTGAGTTGGTGGGAGTCTCAGAAGAACGGTGTCAAGTGTTGACTCTAGGGAGGTGAATCTAGGCATCTTGGCCTAGGACCTTTACTGTGATAAGAATTCACAGAAGATGGTGGTTGAGTAACAGAGCTGCACAATGTCTCCTCATGGACCCAGTTTAAAAGTTCAGAATTTAGTCAAAACCCACTTGTTCAATTTAGTTAGGACAGGGAGGAGCACCCCAATGATTGAAAGGAGGCCAGGGGAAGATCAGAAATCCCAAAGGAACATCCGAATCAGAGGAAAAACACTGAAGCCTAGGAAGCGGCACCAGGCTGGCTACAAATGCTTGGGAGCTGCAGGCATCTGCAGATGGAAGAAAGCCTGTGTGGAGCCCAGAACATCTGACAGGGCTAGGACAGAAAGGAGCACCCCCAAAACTGACAGGAGGCCATGGGCAGGTCAGAAATTCTGAAGACATGTCGGAAGTGGAGGAAAGCAGCAGCTGACTCAATGCAGTCTTGAGCTTCTGGCATCCACAGACCACAGACAAAGGAAAGCCCGGAGTCCAGAACCTCAGGTTGAGGTAAGCGCGTATCTGGGAGAAGGGGGAATCGTCAACAGCTGGTAGCCTCAGTATCTGAAAAACAAACCTACAGATAGTGCATACTATAAACACAATGTGAGCTCCCCCTAGAAAAGGCCTCCTGGAGCCCAGAGCAGGAGCAGTGCTCTGCAGCCATGATGGCAATGACGTAAGCAGGAACCGTTAAAAAAAAGAAGAAGAAGAACCTGAGACTGAACTGATTAAAGTAAAAGAAGGCACAGATGAACACATCAGGGCTTTGGGAGTCACCTTTAAACAGTGCCTAGGAAGAAACTGAACTGGCACAAGAAGCAGTTGCAGAGCAGAGAGAAAGGCTGCTGACCTCCCGAATGGCCCAGGATAGGGGGAGCACCCCAGAGGGGTGGAGAGGCCCACCCTTTGGGGAGGGAAGCCAGGACAGGTGGGAGAGCTTTGCTCAGGAGGCTGGAGTTGAACAAAACACCACAGAAGCCATACGACCATTAGGTCCTCTCTCACTGCCTATTTCCAGTGCAGAACTCAGAGGAATTGCAGCTCCCCTGACACACTGTCGTAGCCGTTCAAAGAAACCTCTTGCTAGGCCTTTAACATGAAGTCCCTCAACAAGAGAAACATGGGAAGGAGACAAGGCAACAGGACACCCACAGAGATGTTTGAAACCCCAGAACCTAATGTCATGGACCTTGAAACAGTGGAACTCAGAGGGGAAAAAGTCAAAAAGCAAATACATGAGATGAACAACCAGTTCAAACAAGACAGTCTCAAAGAAATGCAAGCAATGATCAGCAGGCTTAAGGAGGGTCTTACTAAGCAAATCATGGTCCTAATGGAGACAAAGGTCACTGGGCATATTACAACCACGAATAAAAACTTAACTGAAGTAAATAAGAAAATGCAAGGCATGAAGGAACATTTTTATAGAGAAGTGGAAAATCTAAAAAGAAATCTAGATGAAATTGAGGACATGAAAAATATATGTGACAGCAAGGAAAGATGACTTGAATATTGTGGAAACAGAATTTCAGACTGTGAAGACAAGGTTGATGAAATAAATGTAATAATTAGTCACGACTCCAAAATTAGAAAATAGCAAAGTAGTGGAATGCAACAGCTGGTGAACAACTAAAAGAGAAACAATATCAGAGTTATGGGTGTGGGAGAAAGAGCAGAAGAAGCACTAAAGGTATACAGAATTTACTCACTAAAATAGTGCCAGAAAATTTAATTTAAAAAAAGAAATTAGTTTTTATGTACAAGAATCTTATAGAGCACTAAATAACCCCAACCAGCAACAAGACTCACCACAACATATCATTATTAAAACCTCAGAAATACAACATAAAGGGGGGATATTAAAAGCAGCAAGAGAAAAACAGGCATTATTCTACCAAGGCAAACCCGTTTGAATTACCACAGATTTCTCAGTGCAAACTTTGAAGGCCAGGAGAGCCTGGAGCAAGATCTTTCAAGCTTTAAAAGACAGCAAATGTCTACCCAGGTTGCTGTATTCAGTGAAATTATCCCTGAAAATTGAAGGAGAAGTAAACATTTTTTTATGACCAAGAATTCCTAAAGCAATTTGCAACCACTAACCCAGCATTGCAGAAAATACTGGTAGGAATCTTCGAGAGAAGCAGAGACAAGCAGCACCAAGAAACATGGAGAAAAGGAAACACCTAAAGAGAAAGTGTAGCAAAGAAAATTGATATTTGAATTATTTAATTGGTATCCTTCTGAAACAGTACCAATTGCATCATATAATCTGTAAATCTTCCCTTGTAATTATTATTTTCAATAGTATATAAGTTTGCAAAATATAATAATTATATTCAACATAGAAAATTGGTATAAAATCTTTAAAATATGTATGCATGAAGTTAGGGATGGATAGGTAGGTAAAATGATAAACCAAATCTGGCAAAATGTTAGTAATTAGTAAAATGTGAGTAAATAATTTATGAAAGTTACAAAAATCTGCCATACCTAAGTGTGCCACTCTATCTATTGCTTTAAGTATAGTATACTTATATGATGTAGATTTAAGTTCTTTAATGTAGCAATTTGATATAAACTTAAGCTCATCTAATGTAGCACGTTTTTTGAATGTACAAACATTTACTTTCTAGTACTCAGCAAAGGAATATGAAATTTCTTTCTCTTTTTCGCATTTTCTAGCCTTATAATTTCATTGTAATAGTTCTTTTCTTATGTGGACTGGCAGGTGAAGCCATGTTAAAGAAAGATACAGTAAGATACAGAAAAAAAGAACTTTTGGTAAATCACTCCAATAAATGGCTCTGCTGGACCCAGAGAAGAGGCATCAATACATGGCCAGTGCAGCCCATTCTAGGGATGAGAAACTGAGCTAGTAAGTGGTGACTTGAGTGGTGAAGTGAATCAGACGCAGAAGATTAAATATGTTAAATATCACATAGTTTCTCTAATTTGGGAAACCCAGAACATCAGGTATTCTATAGAACCAAATTGGTGTGATAGTGGGAGTGAGGGTGGATGGGGAAAATGTGGGAGCACCAAAATGGAAAAGGGAAGGGATTGTAAAGTTGATGTGATATATATGTGCACAAAATACTCAAGTTCATTGTAAACATTATGTACTGCATATATATGTAAATAAAAAAGAAAAAAAGAGTTGATAAAAGTTCTGAATAAGGTCCCTTCCAAATTGGATCTAGATTAGGGGAATTCATAGGCCAAGTTTTTAACCAAAATTGAGTCTCCTGTGTGAGCTTACAGCTGCTACTTTTCAGGGAGAGTCACTGCCTTTAGAAGCCTCATAATTTGGAGATCATATTTAATAGAAGTTTTTCCAGCTGTTTGAAAATTTCTTTTTCTCCAAGTAGCTGCATGAACTCATGACATTAGATAGGCATATTTAGAATCTATATAGATTGTAACCCGCTTTTCTTTGTTTAACTCTAACACCCTAGTTAAAACAATCAGAAAGGAATCTGACTTAGGTTCAATTGAAATAACAGTACCGAAAAAGGCCATGAGCTCTCTTCCTGACAAATTGGTTGGGCATTCAGGCACGATAAGAGATTTATGTGAAAGACCAATTCTTCCCATTCAAACTCAAATATAGGGTAAAATATCTAGTCACAGGAGTTCCCAAAGCTCCCCTTACGGTTACCGACTGGGTTGATTGTGGCCCTGGATAAGAAAGTAGGATACAGTGTTGAACTCTGGTGTCAATTATAAAGTTTGTCAATTGGCTCCCTACAGTGAAGCTTAACTGGGGTTCCCAGAGGTCATAGAGGTGCTAAGGGAAGCCAGTAATCCCGGGCCCCATCAATTGTCCTCCTGAGAGAACTATGTCATCCTAGGACTCTGCCTAAGGGGACAGCTGTATTCGCACTGGAGACCTTGGCATTTAGGGCAGAGGTACAGTGGAGGCTTGCTTGCCTCAGGACTATCCTTTTTGAAATATTTCTCCTTTTTGCACCTAAAGCACTTCAGGTCAGGCTTGATTCCCTTTTCGGGCTCTTGCTCCAAGAGCTGATTTCAGCCTATTCCATTCTTGAAGGGCCATGACCAAGCCTTTTGGGCTTTATTTCTGTGGTCTTTCTTTTTCCCTCTGTTCCTCTTGGTCTTTGTTTCAGAAGACTGAGATAGCAGCCCTGATGAGAGTATCTAGAGATGGTTCTGGGTTGAAAGCTGGCTTTTTAGGTCATGTAGGCAGTTTGACAAGGACAGATAGAGGCTCTGATCTGGAAAAGATGTCAGTCTGGGGAAAGAAAAGCCCACGTGAACAGACCCCAGTAGCAAAGGGTGGTGTGCAAGACAGGATGTGGCTTCCACACAGGAAGAATGGTGGGGAGAGAGTGCACTGGGGGTTGGGGGAGATGAGATTGAAATAGAGGAGGAGCAGAAGGCAGGTGGGATACTTGGGAGATGTCTAGAAAACTGAGAATCTGGGAAGGAGTAGTTTATGCAACGTCCAGGTTGGGAGAGGAAGCAATTTGGAGGCACTGTGAAGGTGTTGGAGGTGCTCACAAAGGACAGTGAGAGGTTTTGGGGGTGGCAGTGGAGTAGCGGGGTAAAGGAGAGCCAAGATTGGGCTAGAGATGTTGAGGCGAGTATGTATTCAAGAAACGAAGGGCAACCCCTGGTGAATGAGTGAGGTGCAGTCTCCGACTGGAAGGGTAGGTATGGTAAGGAGGGGTCTAGAGGGAGTGCGATAAGGATAAGTTTGTTAGCTAAATGAGTTTTTAGCACATTGATCAGTTTTTGTAGAGCCTCACCCTGGACCCCACCACTGTTTGACCATCTCCAAGATGTATAGCAGGACCAGCAGGACTTGTTGTTGTGTCTGTATGCAGGGTAGGCGGGTCCTCCCCGGGATGGTTCATTTGAATTGTGTGGTCCAGTAGATTTTGCCTCCACAGGAGCATGTGGTGGCCATTGTATGGCATCCTTTGTGGATAGTTCCCTTGTGATAAGCAAAGATCCTCCCTTGTACAGTGAACTGACAGGGTGTGGGTCAGAGGAGACACTCCAAGGAGTAGGAGAACGGATAATAAAAGGGTATTTGGATGCATCATTGGGGCAGGGGAACATGGGAAGGATGTAAAGGTATTGGAGGAGAGCCAGGATGAGGCTAACGCCTAAAAGAAGAGCTAAGAAAAAGATGGTGTTGCAGGACTTGTGAGTCAATCATAGGGTGAAGGTAGAGTATTGGGAGGGAGGCATGGTAGGGTCATTTCCTTGAGGGCGAAGCGGAGAAAAGGTTCCCTGAAGCCAGTGTTCCCAGATCCATGCCCGATATCATTGATATTAGTGTGTAGGGTGGTGATTGAGCAAGCTCTGTCTTAGAAGAGTGAGAAAGAATTTAAAGTGAGAAGGGAAGAAAGGAAGAGACATTAGAGGTTGGGTTGGTTTTCGTCAGGTTGGAGGTTTCTGAGATGAGAGGCAGTCTAGTTGGCCTAAGAGACTTACAGGACTACCAGGCTGGAGGAAACTGGTCTTGAGCCAAGTTGACCCGGGAGCAGTGATACTGTGATAAAAGTCTGGTACTGCTGTGGAGGTAACAGGGTAGAGTCCATGTCATATAGGGGTAAAGGGCATTTGAGGGCTTTGATAAAGACCCAGTCCCTCTGCTGGTGGACTGTGGTTTGGGGATGTTTGTTTGGTTTGTGAGGTCAGGGAAGAAAGAAATCCATGACGTTATGGAGCGGCATCCTAGTTCAGTCTAGGGCTGGGTAGTGATCGGTGAAGTGGGTCCGGGCCGGCTGTGGGTGTGAAAGGAGGAAGGGCTTGGCGCACACAAGTTTAAAAGGGCTTAGAAAAAGAGGTGATGGTGGGTTGTCCTGAACCAAGTAAGGCCTGAGTGTAGGAGTGGCCCTTCCTGTACAGTGTCAGGGGATGCTAGGAAGAGATAAAGAGTTTTGGTGCAGGAGTGGGAGGGAGTGTGTTGTGGAAAATCCTCAGGGAAGGGAACACTGACTAGGCCTGAAACAGTTAACCTCTGAGAGAGAACTCCCCCCCCCCCCCTCCATGGGCCCACGATCATTAAACTTCTGGGCAGTGACATAGACCAAGGACATACTGTGTTCTGTAAGCTTGCCCGATGTGAAAGAGAAACTGCTCAGCCAACCTACTAGGCAGGCACCTCTCTGTTTTTGAGTTTTCTGTTTATTGGCTCGCCAGTACCCTCTACGCAAAGAGCACAAAAGCCCTCCCTGAACCTCAGAGCTGCCACCCTGGAGCAATTTAAGTGTCCCTTGTTGTTGGAAAGTTGCTCTGGTCTGAAATAGTGGAACTCATAGGGAAGAAAGTCAAAAGCAAATGAATGAATTAAACAACCAGATAGTCTCAAAGAAATGCCAGCATTGATCAGCAGGCTTAAAGAGGAACTTACTAACCAAAGACAAAGCTTACTGAGCATATAGAAGCCACAAATAAAAGGTTGGCAGAAGTAAACAAGGAAATGCAAGATATGAAGGAACATTTCAATAGAGAAGTGGAGATCTAGCTGAATTTCAGGATATGAAAAACTTGTTTGAAAGCAGGAGAAGTCGATTTGAACATTTTGAGGACAGAATTTTGGACTTTGAGGATAAGGGGAATGTGTATAAAATCTTTTAAAAATATGTTTACATGAATTTTTTTTTTTGAGACAGGGTATTTCTTTATAGCCCAGGCTGGTCCTGAACTCACTGTGGAGCCCAGACTGTCCTTGGACTCCCAGCAATCCTCTTGTCTCAGCCTCCAAAATGCTGGTATTACAGGTGTACTCAACCATGCCCAGCTTATGTGGTGCTGGGGAAGTGAACTCGGGTACTTAGTGCTTGTCTCAACAAAGATACAGTAAGAAACTTTTGTCAAATTCCCAATAAAGGGCTCTGCTGAACTCGGAGAAGAGGCATCAAGATTTGGCCCCTGCAGCCCATTCTAGGGGTGGAAAGCTGAGCTAAAGAGAGGTGATTTGAGTGGTGAAGTGAGTCAGACACAGAAGATTAAATATGTTAAATATGGCATGGTTTCTCTGATTTGGGAAACCCAGAACACAGGCATTCCATAGCACCACATGACGTGATAGTGGGAGTTACAGGCAGATGGAGAGAGTGTGAGAGGGCCAAAAAGTGAAGGGATTGTAAAGTTGATGTGATATATATGTGCACAAAATACTCAAGTTCATTGTAAACATTATGTATTGCACCTATAGTAATAAAAATGGTGAGAAAAAAGAATATTAATTGCTTGGGCTTGAGATCAGGACTGAGCTGAAGTGGCTTTAGGTTGCTTAAAAGATACCCGAAGGGGGGTTTTGGGGGGAGATTTGGTATGATTCTGCTCTCATGGCAAGGGGAGGTTCCCAGAAAGGGCAGGGTTAAGGAAGCGGGAAGAAGAGAGAGGGGTGTTCCCCTTGCCTCTGTCCCGAGGTCAGCAGGTATGAGAGTCAGTTGGTGAGGGTCCAGAACGAGACCAAGACCTGGTACCAGGGTTCTGGTGCAAGGTGTTCTTGCTGCAGGAACACCAAGTAGGTGAGGTCTCGGTAGAGTGGATAGGGAGTAGGGGGCCACTCCCCGACCCAGTGGGGGCTGAGTCAGCGTCTTGACTGCTGTTTCATTGAAGGTTACCACAGGGAGGAAGGAGGGACCCATCCGCGAATGAGCTGGAAAGAATTTAGACAAAGCAAAGCAGCTCAAGGCTCCCGAGGGAAGACCAGGGTCCATGTCTGGGCTCAGTGAATTTGAGGAAAACTGGCAGGAACCCCTATTGACATAGGCGTCCTGGCGACGAAGCAGGAAAAGGCCAGTAAGTCATGTGAGGGGAGGATTTTGACCTGCGGTTCTGTTAGGCAGCAGGCGACTTCATCCCTCCCAGTTCCCACTGTTCACAGGAAAGGGAGGGGGTTGCTCAGGGTCCTGGAGTCAACCGGGGACGAAATTCCGATTCCCACCATTTCCAGGGTTGCAAGAGGACCCCTCCTCTCGTTCCCTGATCTGAGTCATGGTACCGAAATGTCAGATCTCGAGTCTGGAACATAACGATTTACGGAGACAAAGCCTTAGTCCAAGCGAGCTTATTAACAGACAGCACAAGCCGCCAGACTCTGCTAGAGAGCACACCACAGCGTCTGGGGCAAGGAGCTCTTTTCTACTCTACAGGGGCAGTGGCCTTGACAGCGGCCTTAAAGAGTTCCTGCATTGTGTGTGTGTGTGTGTGTGGGGGGGGGGGCTATCTCAGGGGCTGCAGATGTTGGGTGAGACTGAATCATGTAGCCGTGCTGCACAGCCTGAGTCACGTAGCAGAAAGGAGAGAACAGTTGTCTTGGCAGTCCTGAGTGTTATGCAGGGATCGGGGGTCTACAGCCAGGCCTGTTCGGAGTTTTCCCTCCCTTGTCTGGTCCCTGATGGTAGACTGACCAGCGAGATCCTATCTCAAAATCAAAAAATAAATGACTTGGCCAGGAGAAGAGCTCAGTGTGAAGGCCCTGGGCTTGAACCAGGAGGTTGTTGGCTTATTTCTTCCCAAGTACGAACAGTCAGCACTTTCGCATCCAGGTAGTAAAAGGAAGTCAGAAATAAAAGGCAGGAAGAGAAGCAGGAGGAGGAGGAGGCAGTGGGCGCTGGCAAGCTTTGAGAAGGCCGGGCCTGACCACGCCTCCGCCCTGCCGGCTCCCGGCTCCCCTCCCACAGCCCGTCTCCTGTCATATTTTACTGATCTCATCATGGTTCACCAAGGAATGGGATAAAATGGGTTTTAATTTGTGGTGATTCCATTTTTTCCTTCCTCTAGGTTTTATTTGCAACAGATGACTTTTATGCACCAGCAGAGAACCTCCTCAAGGTAGGGAGCACAGGCCTCTGGGAGGTGGTGATCTGTGCAGCTCAGTGAGTTAAACCTCCCCGTGCAGCCTGTCATCCCAGCACTTGGGGAGGCTGAGGCAGGAGGGTCGCAAGTTGGAGTCCAGCGTGTACAACTTAGTGAGACCCTGTCTCAAAATCAAAAATAAAAAGTGGGCTAGGATGTCGCTCAGTGAGAAGGCCCTGGCTTCAATCACCTATACCAGAAAACAAAACAAAACAAAAATGAAACAAAACGCCAGTGTTTTAAGGGACAGAAGTTGTGTGCTATGTGCCCATGAGATCGCAGAGAGGACTAGGGGCCTGCAAATCGACAATAATTTGGGTCAAAATAGGACACAGGCAGGCAGGGATCTGGTGAAGGCATCAAGGACCGTGTTGCTTTACGGGGAATATTCTCAGATTGTTAGATACTTCTGCCTCTAATGATGAGGATTGTATTTATTTTTATTCATTTTTTATTTCCTAGTGATAGGGATTGAGGCCAGGGCCTTCACTTTGAGGTTCATCCTCAGCCCTACCCCCCAAGGTGTAGAGAAAGTAATTTATTGGGAAAAATGCAGAAGGGGAAAGAATAAAGCTTCTGCTAACCAGAAAGGGACCTGGGAAGGTGGGTTGCCCTCCAGGCCCCTGTACTGTTTATTTTATTTGTTTGTTTATGCATTTACTTTCAGAGGCAAAGTCTTGCTCTTAAATCCAGGCTGGTCCTGAACTTACTGGGTATTCCAGGCTGACCTTGAACTCAAGGATATCAGCTTCTTGACTGCTGGGATATAGATGTGCACCACCACGCCCACCTAATTTTTTTATATGGTACTGGAGAATCGAACCCAGGGCCTTGCACTTGCTAGGCAATTGCTTTAACCACTGAGCTACGTCCCCAGACCCTTTATGTTTATTTGAAACAGGAGTTTACTAAGTTGCTCAGGCTGGGCTCCAACTTGATCGTTGTGCCTCAGCTTTTCAAAGTGTAGGGATTCTGGGCTTGTGCCATCGGGCCCTTGGACGCAGGAGGATTTTATAAACTGTATTAGAAATAAAACTACTAAGTGTCGGGACTAGAGGAACGGCCCAGCAGCTAATGCGCCTGCCTAGCAAGGGCAAGGCACTGGGTTCTATTCTTCCAGACCACATAAGCCCAGTGTGGTGGCACACGTCTGTAATCCCAGCATTCAGGAGGCTGAGGCAGGCGGATTGTCTTGAGTCCAAGGCCAGCCTGGGCTCCATAGTGAGTTTAGGACTAGCTTGGGCTAAGAGTGAGACCTTGTCTCAAAAAAAGAAAAAAAAAATGTGGGAAAAAAACCCTGATACATATCTTGAATTTTGGGAAAACGTTTTGATTGCTCATTATATTGTACTGCACATCCTTATTGAAAAAGAAAGAAAGAAAGACGTGGAGGGAGGAGTGCCTTTCTCTATCTCCGTGTGAAAACGGCTCCGGCAGAAGCTCTCTGTGCCAGAACAGACAGAGACAGGGAGCTAAGCCAGATGGGCTGGGCAGGCGGCAGGCAGGAAGGTGGGTGAGGCCCTCGCTCCCAGGTCCTGCTTCTCTCTGTCCCTCTGCCCCTCGGATCCGCTGCAGCCCAGGCCCTCATGACTGGGACTGTTTTTGCAGAGCGACAACCCAACTTTTAAAGAGCATGAGTACACTGAGTTTGGCAAGTGGATGGACGGATGGGAGACCAGACGCAAGAGGATTCCAGGCAAGAAGTCAAGGACTCTGTTCCTTTGATGCTATAATTCTATCTGTCTGTCTGTCTGTCTGTCTGTCTGTCTGTCTCTGTCCTTTCGTCCGTCTATTTATTTGCGGTACTGAGGATTGACTCCAGGGCCTTTGCATTGAATTATGTCTCCAGCCCTTTAAACATTAAAAGAAAAAAAATTTCCTTTGAGACGTACTCTTGCTGAGTTGCCCTGGCTGAGGTTGATCTTGGCAACCCTCCTGCCTCAACTTCCCTGAGTGCTGAGATCACACGCCTGCATCATCAGGCCCAACGAGCTGCTACGTTTGCGTGTTGCTATTGGTCATCACAATCAAAATATATGAAAGTTGAAATAGTGCCTAAAGAGTAAACTGGTTCAATTCAGGCATTAGGTTTATTGTTCAACTTTATATTATTATTATTATTTGGTGCTGAGGATCGAGACCAGGCCCTTCACACTGAGCTATATCCTCAGCCTGTTTTTAGTTATGATTTTGAGACAGGGTCTAGCTAACTTGATAAACAGCCTGAGCTGGGTTTGAACTTGCAGTTCTCCTGCCTCAGCCTTTCAGAGTCCTAGACCACCATGCCCGGCTGAGTTGTTACAAGCTGTGCTGCTCCACACATACATACATGGATATGCTTGGATCCCTGACATGTGACGACTTCAGCTGTTTTGGGAAGATGCGCAGAAGATGTCAAGCTGAGTCTCATGGAATTTCTAGGTGGATCTGATTGATTAATGTGGTTCTGGGAATTAACACAGGGTTTTCATATGGAGCCATATTCCCAGCCCGCTTCCTATTATTTATTTGAGGCATAGTCTTGCTAAATTGTTAAGTGTCCTGGACTAGGTTCAAACTTGAGATTCTCCTGCTTTAGTCTCTTAAGGTGCTGGGATGACAGGCCTGCACCAACTAGGTACCAGCTTGACTAGAATATCTTTTTTTAAAAGTTTTTTGAGGAATCTCGATATTGACCTCTTTCTGTTGTTTCTTTGAGAGAAGGTCTCACTCTGTAGACCAGGCTGGCCTTGAACTCCAGTAATCCTCCTGCGTCAGCCTCCCAAGTGCCAGGATATTGGCATGCACCAATTTCAATACTGATTTCTATGCTGGTTGTGCTAGTTTAGTTTACAATCCTGCTGTCTTAGTTACTTTCTCATTGCTGTGGCTCAATACCCAGCATCCACAACTTAGGGAAGAAAGATTTATTGTAGCTCACAGTTTCAGAAGGTCTCAGTCCATTCAGAGGTGGGCATCTGGAAAATGGCGGAATCACGTGGGGAGGGCTAGACCTAGAGTACAGCTACACGGGAGACAGACATCCTCATAGCATGGTGGAACAGAGAGACTGCGAGGGACGAGTGGAACCAGCATATGCCCCTCCAGGTCAGGCCCCAAGCCCCGCCCCTTCCAGCCAGGTCCCACCTCCCAACCCTACACAGTATCCATAGGAACATGAGGCTTTTGGGGGGACACTCCAGATCCAAACCACCACATTCTGTCCCTGGCCCCCTCCTTATGAAAATGTATTTAGTCCCTTTTCAAAAATTGCCAAAGTCCCAATAGTTACAGCACCGCTAAAATGTTCAAGTCCACAGTCTCCTCTGAGATGCAGTGCAAACTCTCAGTTGTGAGCTCCTGTGAAAATCAGAGTTAAGTACTTCCAACATAAAATGGCGCAGGGTAAACATTTCCATTCCTAAAGGGAAGAATAGGAGGACGAAAGGCAATAGGACCAAAACTATTCCTAAACCCAGCAGGGCAAAGATTAATTCCTGTACTCCCATGTCCAGTAGCTGGGATAAACTGTGGCAAGATACGAACGCCAAAGGTCTTGGGTGGCCTTGCCCCTGCAGCTTCTCTCCATCTTCTCTGCTTTGGGCTGGCTCCACTCACAGCCTGCAGCTTTCCTCAGCAGATGATCCATGCTCCTGGCTTCTCCAAATTCCTGGGCTCTCCACTTCACCTTAGGTTTCTCCTTTACAATTTGACGCACTGCCCTCCCAGGAGCACACTGCCTGGTCTCCAAGGCCTTCCTCTGAAATCTGGGGGAAGCCTCCATGAATGAACAACTTCCAGGACTACACTGATGTTGCCAAGGCCTGCCACTGGCTTGAGCAGCAGCCTGGTCCTCTTGGACAAATGTTGTAGATGTCTCCAAGTTCTCGGATGGTTGAACTCCAGGCTGCTGAACTCTAAAAGACATCTTTTCTTTTGGTGTTGGGGTACATTTCTCAGCAATTTTTTTGTTTTTTTTTTTGCCTCTCCATCTTTGAGCTGGTGAAGGGAAGGGTCCTGTTGACTTTGGAAATGCCCTCCAGACATCTTTCTTATACTGAATGTAAGTAATTGGCTTCTTTTTAATGTCAACATCTTTAACTTCCTTGTGCTTCTTGGCCCCACCACTGCAGGCCATTTTGGCCTGGCACTGCAAGCCTTTGGTACAAATTTTCTCTGCCATTTTAACCTGTCTTTCACCATAGAGCTGGCTAAAAGCCACCAACAGCAACCATGTAACAGTTTGTGCATCTGTCTGCTTTGAGATTTCCTTCACTAAGAGCAAGCAGTCCATCAGCCTGAATCTCAGTTTCAGGCATAGTCTTTGGACAAAATGCTGGCAAACTTTCCGCCAGAGTGTAGCATACGTGGTTTTTAGGCCACTTGCCAATGGAGTCCTTCCCATCTGAAACTTCTTGAGCCTGGCCTTTCCAATACACATGTCTATTAGAATTCTGCTCTTCTGAGCTCTGAGCAGAATCTCCCATCAAGCTCGGCTCAGAGCACTCCAAGGGTACTCCAGCCAGCATTCTCAAACCTTTCCAGATTCTTCCAGCAAACCAGTTGCAAAGCCTTCCAAACCATATGGTCAGGTAAAGTCACAGCAATGACCCCACTCCTGGTCCCAAACTCTGTCTTAGTTACTTTCTTGTCACTGTGACTCAATACCCAACATCCTCAACTTAGGGAGGAAAGATTTATTATAGCTTACATTTTCAGAAGATCATAGCCCATTCACAGGTGGATGGCTGAAAAATGATGGAAGCACATGGCAGGGGTGGAGTGGGGCAAGGCCAGAGCCACAGCTCCAGGGGCAGAGATCCTCACAACATGGTGGTACAGAGAGAGACTGGGAGGAAGGGAAGAACTAGCACATGCCCCTCCCTGTCGAACTCCCAAGCACCCTCCCCTTCGAACGAGGCCCCACCTCCCAAACCTATACAATATCCACAAGAACATGAAGCTTTGGGGGGGACACTCCAGCTCCAAACCACCACACCTGCCAACAGCATCCTTCTTTTTTCTTTTTTAAAGACAGGGTCTCATTCTATAGTGCAGGCTGGTCCTGAACTCACTGTGGAGCTCAGGCTGGCCTTGGACTCGTGGCAGTTCTCTTGCCTCAGCCTTCTGAGTGTTGGGATTACAGATGTGTGCCACCATGCCTGGTTTATTTGGTGGGTGCTGGAGAGTTGAATTTGGGTACTTAATGCTTGACTTACCACTTGCCAGGCAAGCGCTTTACCTGCCAAGCCATTCCTTCAGCCCCAACAGCATCCTTGATTTAGGTTCAGTGAAATCAGCAGCAGAGAGACCCTGTAGCCTGCCATGGATGGGCCCCAGAAATGGCCAGCTGGATGCCCAGAGTCCGCTGGATCTGAGCACTGTGTGTCTTCCAGTCTGATCAGAACAGAGGACTCCTGGTGGTGGTGGAACGTGGGCTGGACTGCAGGCCACACGAGGTCATATCAGCTGAGGACTAACCCTTAGCAGTTTCTCGTGTGGGTGGAGCTCTCCTGCTATGAGCCACAGGCTGCCGCATTGGGTGGGCCCTCATAGGTGATCTGGCTTTGCCCACCACTCAGGTCACGACTGGTGTGTCATCAAGCTGGGTGTACCAGGGACAATCCGGGGCTTCGATGTGGACATCTCCTACTTCTCAGGAAACCACCCACCCCAGATGTCCATCCAAGCAGCCAACCTGGAGGAAGGTACGTTGGGGGCTGTTGTCCCCCACAACAAGGGGCGGGGTGCATAGGCCTAGTGGGCCCCAGCTCCCCAGCTCCCCACTTTCCATAGACCAAGGTGGGCTGTCCCAGTGGTTCGGGTTTGTCATCTCTGCACTCCAGGAGCCTGAGACAGGAGGGTTGCAAATCAGAGCCCCGCCTGGGAAACCTAGTCACTTAGTGAAACCTTGTCTCAAAATCTCCACATAAGTTTACTTTATTTTTGATACATGGAACCCAATCCAGGGCCTTCCTACTGAGCTACATTCCCAGACTATTCAACTTCTTTCTTTCTTTCTTTCTTTCTTTCTTTCTTTCTTTCTTTCTTTCTTTCTTTCTTTTAAATTTTCACACAGGGTCTCACCAAGTCATTAAGTTACCTAGTCTTACTTGAACTTTTAGGCTTCCCGCCTCAGCATTCAGAGTGGTATGACAGGCTTGAGCCACTGGCCTGGCTACAGGACCAACTTTTTTTTTTTTTTTTTTGAGACAGGGTCTCACTCTGTAGTCCAGGCTGGTCCTGAACTCACTCTGGAGCCCAGGCTGGCCTTGGATTCATGGCAATTGTCCTATCTCAGCCTCCAGAGTGCTAGGATTACAGGCATGTGCCACCACGTCCAGCTTATGTGGTGCTGGGGAACTGAACTCAAGTAACTGCTGAACCATTCCTCCAGCCCAAGGCCCAATTTTAGAATATGTTAGGAGTATGATAAATTTGCTGATGGCAATAGTGTTTACTATTTTTAAAAGCAAGTATAGTACCAAATATAATTAATTTAAATAGTTAATTAATTTTGAGACAGGGTCTCACTGTGTAATCTTGGCTGGTCCTGAACTCACTACATAGCCCAGACGGGCCTCAAATTTATGGCATTCCTCCTGCCTCATCTTTCCAAATTGCTGGGATTACAGGTGTGTACCACCATGCATGGCTAATTTTTAATGTGATGCTGGGCCTTGTAAACCCAGGGCCTTGGGCATGCGAGGCAAAGGCTCTAACGACTGAGCTATGCCCCCAGCCCACTATGCTGCTTTTTGAAATTACTAATATATTAAATATTGAGGAACCTTAACCAGTATGTCTTTGGTTTTGATCACTTGATTTTGTGATTTAATAATGATGCCTTTGGCATTAATTAATAACACCACATGGCTACTAAGGGAGTGTATTCTGGGTCATGCTGAGCCCTAGCCTTAACCCCAGCTGTCACTCTGCCTTCAGATAACCTGCCTGAGATCCTGCCCAGAGGGGTCAGGACTGGAGCCGCAGCCACTCCAGAGGAATTCAGAGCTATCGAAGAGGTACACCTCCCACCCAAGGGTGCAGCTGGGCGATTAGGATTGTAAGCTCAACTACCTCTTTTCTTTTTCTTCTCTCTTTTTTTTTTTTTTTTTTTTTGAGATAGGGTCTTGCTCTGTAGTCCAGGCTGGTCCTGAACTCACTATGAAGCCCAGGATGGCCTTGGACTCATGGCAATCCCCCTGCCTCAGCCTCCTGAGTACTGGGATGACAGATGTGCACCACCACACCCAGCTTATGTGGTGCTGGGGAATCGAACTTGGGTACTTAGTGCTTGGCCATTCCTTCAGTTCCTTTTCTTCCTTCCCTTCCTTCCTTCCTTCCTTCCTTCCTTCCTTCCTTCCTTCCTTCCTTTCTTTTCTTTTCTTTTTTCTTTTTTTAATACTGGGGATTGAAGCCAGGAACTCTGCACTAAACTCAATCTCCAGCCCACTTTCAAATTTTTGGCTTTGAGAGAAAATCAAACAGAGAAAGGGTCTGAGGATATAGCTCAGAATGAAGGCCTTGGGCTAGGTCCCCGGCACTGCAGCAAACCAGCCCGAGAGCCACTACTAATATTTCTACTAAAGTGTTCCATTTGGCCTCCATCATTAATTTTATTTTAATATTTGAGATGGAGTCTTACTGTATAGCTTGCTCACTCTGAACTTACTCTGTAGCTCAAGCTGTCCTGGAACTCATGACAATCCTCCCGCCTCAGCTTCCGGCATGCTGGGATTCCAGTCATGCGTCACCAGGCCTGGCTAATCATTTTTATTTTAAAGCATCTCTAGCCCTTCATCTTCACAGCAGCGCTAGGATGAGGAACTTCTCTGCCTCTGAGCGCCATTGCTGATGTCCCTCTGTCGCTAGCTGAAATCTGACAAGTGGGTGTGCCTGGTCCCCATGACGGAACTGAAGCCTGGAAATCCCGCATGCAGCCACAACTACTTCCTTGTCAGTGCCCCCCAGCGGTGGACTCACGTGAGACTCAATATCTTCCCAGGTACTGGGGCGGGCCCTCTGCAGCTCTGTGTGGTCTGTCCCTCATGAGGTACAGCCCTGCCTAGGGGTGCAGACCTGTCATCCTAGTACTCTGGGAGGCAGAGGCAGGAGGATCATAAGTTCTAGCCCTGCTTTGGCAAGTTAGTAACACCCTGGCTCAAATTCAAAACTAAGAATGCTCTGGGGCCGTAGCTCAATGCAACGGGGTTGGTCCTTAGTCATACAGGGGGAAAAAGGACACAATCTTCTTTTCTTGGTAAGTGATGTCTCTGGCACCAAGGGTGATGATTTGACCCTCTTTTTTTTCTGCGCCAGGCAATTTGGAGTTTAAGTATTCATCTATATGTAGTCAGTGAATCATTCCAAGTCAGTTGGATGTGTTGGAGCTGAGCCTTATTGGTCAGCTGTGTCCCGGCTGTTTCTGTGTCATGGGTTTGTTGGACAGTAGCTGGAATGGTTATGCACATGACCCTGGGGGTCTTGGTTGCTTTCTTGTGGGTGGTACACACACCTGACACCTGTGACCTAGGGAGCAAAGGTTTACCTGACTTCACAGTCCCAGGAGCTCTCAACACATCCATGGGCAGCTGGCAGTGACAGGAAGGGGCTGGTGGAGGACAGCTGCTCACATTGTCACAAGAAGAAGGGTCAGTAGCCTCCAGAAGAGGCCAGGGCAAACATACATCCTTCCAGGCCACATACCTGTGATCCACCATACGCCTGTAATCAGCCCCTTCTATCCAGGCCGCACTTGCTAACAGCACATGAAATTCATAGACAATTCACAATACTCATATACATGAGGCTTTTGGGGGACATTCCAGGTCCAAGCCATAAAAAGTGTAAAGGCCCTGGGGCCATGGGCTCCCTGCGTGTAAGGAACAGAGTGGGCAGGAGTGGAGAAGTGAGCAGGAAGTAAAACAGGAAAAGTTCATGGGCACCCCCAGCCCTGACTCTAAGAAGTAACAGGCCACCTCTCCCACCCAGATGGTGGAGTCGCACGCTTCAGGGTGTACGGGACCGGACAGAAAGACTGGATTGCAACAAATCCCAAAGAGCTGGTAGACCTGGTGGCCATCGCTTTTGGGGGCATCTGCGTCGGGTTCAGTAATGCACATTTCGGCCACCCAAACAATATCATAGGTAAGAGGGTGATCAGGGAGCAGGCTTTATTTACAGAGAAGTGCAGGTACTGCCCTCAGAGGCCGGTGGGGTGGAGGCGGGAGGGCTCCTCAAAGCCTACATGATGACTAGTTCTCCCAGCTAAGTCCGTGCCTTGTGACCTGGGGGAGTTAGGAATGACCATGATCCCTTCCTCTCTTCGACCGAAGTCATTATTGTGAAAGAAAGGAGCAGGGCTGGAGGAATGGCACAGCAGTTAAAGTGGTGGCCTAGTAGGCACAAAGCCCTGAGTTTGATTCCCCAGCACCACATAAAGTCAGGCATGGTGGCGCACGCCTGTAATCCTCGCACACAGGAGGCTGAGGCAGGTGGATTGTCCTGAGTCCAAGGCCAGCCTGGGCTACATAGTGAGTTCAGGATCAGCCAGGGCTACAGAGTGAGGCCTTGTCTCAAACAAACAAACAAACAAAGAAAAGAAAAGAAAGAAGCAGCCTTTTCCATGACACAGGCCTGTCATCCCCAGCACTCTGGGAGGCTGAGGCAGGAAGATTCCAGGTTGGAGCTCATCCTGAGTAATATAGTGACTTAGTGAGACTTGTCTTAGTCACTTTTTTGTTGCTGTGATAGAATATCTGACACAAATTAAGAGCAGGAAAAGTCTACTTTAGCTCAGGGTTTCAGAAGGTCACAGTCCATGCATGGGTGGCTGGCAATCATGGAAGCACACGGCAGAGGTGGAGGTGGAGGTGGAGGCAGCTCCTCACAGCATTGCAAACAGGAAGCCAAGTCCAGTCACGTCTGGTCCAGACCAGGAGGAAGGCAGGAAGCAGCACAGACCCTCCCAGGTCCCATCCCAGTGATCTGCCCCTTCTGGGTCCAGCCTGCATTCTGCCCCTTCTGGGTTTAAGACCCTACCCCATGTCTGTCATCCAATCCCATGCCTATAATTCATCTACAAACTTGGAATCTATTATAATCTACTGCCCTCCTGTCTTCTGCCACATACCACAATCCATCCACCCCTCCTGAACAGGTCCCACCTCCCAACGACAGCACAAGGTTCCGTAGATAATCTGTAACGTCCAAATGCATGAGGCTTTTGGGGGATGGTCCAGGTCCAAACCACAATAGATCCTGCCTCAGACAGACACTATAATGATAAGAATGGCTGGGGATGTGGTCATAGTGAGGGCCCTGGGTGCGAGTGTCAGTGCTGTAAAAACAAATAAGTGAAGAGAAGCGAGCATTTACCAACTCCGTGATGCTTTGTGGGTTGATGGAACAAGAGCCCTTTGTGTCCAGAGCAGAGGTGTGTGGGACGTGCAAGGTGACGACCCCAGGTGTCACTCTGGCACCTGGAATTCGTCCTTGGGCTATGCTGCGTGCTTCACAGAGTCCCTGCTCTTACAGGAGTCGGCAGGGCCAAGTCCTGGGCAGACGGCTGGGAGACGGCAAGGAGGGCCGACCGGCCCCCCGTGCTAGAAGTAAGAAGTTCGAGCCACAGCAGCATCATCATTTTCAAATATGTGTTTTTATTTTTCAAAAATGTTATTTATTTTTTCTGGTGGGACACTGGGAATGGAACTTAGGGCCTTCCTGCTGAGCTACATCCTCAGTCAGTTTTCTTACATTTGATTTTGAGAGAGTCTTGCTAAGTTGCCCAGGCTGAGGTCAAACTTGTGATCCTCCTGCCTCAGCCTCCCAGAGTGGAAGGACAATAAGTCTGTGTCAGTGGGCTAAGCTCAAACACATATTTTTAAAACACGGTTTCTGTGTCTCATTTTATGTCAAGGGAACTTTTTGCTTCTTAAAGAAACCTCTTAAGCATCATACTAATGGCTATCACTACTGCTCACGTCTTCCAAATTCCCTGTCCTTTCTAATGTACTATCTAGCATGACATTACATGGTAGCCTTACCCAGGGCTCAATGTTCTGGTTATTACCACATGGCATTGCAGTTTTAGAATATTCATCTGTGTATGGCTTTTTTTTTTGAGGCAGTCTCATTCTATAGTCCAGGCTGGTCCTGAACTTACCATGTAAGCCTCAAACTCAGGGCGACCCTCCTGCCTCAGCCTCCCGAGTGCCAGGGTTACAGGTGTGTGCCACCACACCTGGCTAATTTTTGTGATCCTGAAAGATCAAACCCAGCTTCTTCTGTTTTTTTTTTTTAATTAAAGAAACAAAAGGCTTTACAGTTTATTTTATGCAAGTTGGGTCCCAGGTTGGGCAACTTAGTGATCTAGCTGAATCCTGTCTCGACATCATGAACAATAAAAAGAGGTTGGGATCTTGGTACCATTATACTTAGCAAAGTGAATCGGGCACAGAGCTTAAATAACACACGGATTCTCTCATATGAGGAAACCAAACCACAGAGGGAGTAGAATAGAGGGAAGGAAGTAAGAAGACTTTGTGCAGAGGGAAGGATGACGGGAGCAGACTCGACGGGGGGAAGGGGAAAGGGATGCAGTGTGTAAATAAAAAAAAAAAAATTAAAAAGTAATAAAACCTAAAAATAGGGAGCTGGGATGTAGCTCAGAGTGAAGGCCCGGGGTCCAATCCCTAGTATCATAAAAATAAAGTGAATTTATTTTAAAATTTAATTCATTTAAAAGCTGTGAGTAAACTTGAAAGTAGATCTACAGATGAAAACACAAGGTTAATTTTATTATTTTTGAATTTATTGATTTATTTATTGTGGTGGCAAAGTGGCAGTTTATACAACAAGTTCTTTATAACTCTGTTCTTAGAAAACACTTTTAAAGTATAAAAACAGCACAAATCTAAAATGCTGGTATCTTTGGCCTGGTGGGCGGGATGGGGGCTTTGGGCCCCGTGTCCTGATGCCCTCAGGTCGGCTCACCTTTCCTCCTTCTGCCTGGGTCCCCAGAAAGACGAGAAGGGAATTCTCATGGTTCCCGGCTGCGAATGGGCCATGTTCCGCTTGGCCCACCCTGGAGTGATAACGCGCATTGAAATCGACACGAAGCACTTTAAAGGTAACTGGGAGCCGCAGGGAGTGCCTAGGAGGGATGTGCCTGCCCCAAAGGCGGCCAGGCTGGAGGCCAGGGGTAGGCCTGGGCTTCCGGGTATGCCCTTCCCGACGTCCCCTGCTGCTTCAAGCACATGTGTCCCATAAAGGGCACACTTGCTCACTCTGGAGCAGTTCTGGAAGTCGTCCTTCCTGTCCACCCCCCCAACATATATGTGTGTGTGTGTGTGTGTGTGTGTGTGTATGATACATAATGTTTACAATGAACCTGAGTCTTTTGTGCACATGCATGTCGCATCAACTTTACGATCCCTCCCCTTTCCCATTTCGGCCCTCCCACACCCTTTCTTTCCCCTTTCACTCCCACTATCGCACCATGTGGTTCTACAGAATGCCTGTGTTCTGGGTTTCCCAAATCAGAGAAACCATGCGGTATCTAACACAATCTTCTGCACCTGACTCCCTTCACCACTCTAGAATGGGCTGCAGGGGCCATAGCTTGATGCCTCCTCTCTGGGTCCAGCGGAGTCCTTTATTGGAATAATTTGCCAAAAGTTCTTTTTCTCTGTATCTTAGTATATCTTTGTTGAGGTTCTTTAACATGGCCTCTCCTGCCAGTCCTCGTAAGAAGAGAACTGAAACAATGAAGTTCATAAGGCTAGATAATGTGAGAAAGAAAAAGAAGTTATATTTCAAATTTCTTAGCCGAGTGCTGAAAGGTTTATATTTGTACGTTGAAGAGACATTCAGGTCATCATTACATCAGTCTGTTTTCTTAGGATAAACTTACATCAAAGACCTATTAAGTGAATTGTTACATTAAATGAACTTAAGTCTATACCAAACTGCTACATTAAATGAACTTAAATCTAAATCCCATAAGTATATTACACTTACAACAATAGATATAATGGCATACTTAGTTATTTCAGGTTTTTAAAGCTTTTTATAAATTACTTACTCCCATTTCATTAATTATTAACATTTTGCCAGATTTGGCTTATCATTTTATCTACCTACCCATCCACAAATTTATGCATACATATTCTTTAAATATTTTATACCAATTCACCAGGTTGAACATAACTATTATGTTTCACAAACTAGTATAGTATTAAAAATAATAATTATGGGGGAAGTTCACAGATGAGGCAACTGATACTCTTTTAGTAGGATACTAAACAAATAATTCAAATACCAATCTATTTTTTGTTATACTTTTTCTTTTTTTCCCCTAATTTCTCACTCTATTGCCAAGGCTGGTCCTGAACTCACTGTGTAGCCCAGGCTGACCTTGGACTCATGGCAATCCTCCTGCCTCAGCCTCCCGAGTGCTGGGATGACAAGGGTGCCTCCCCTTGTCCATCCCTCCCTCGTGACTCCTTCACTGGGTTTTTGCTCTGAATCAAAAGTTTGATATCCCAGAAGCTGAGCTGGTCTGGGGACAGGAAGTGCCCAGAATCTGCATTTCTCTGACAGGAAGCTTCCCAGACAACTGCAAGGTGGACGGCTGCATCCTGACCTCACAGGAGGAAGAGGAGATGGCCAGGAAGGAATGGGTCCTTCCGTCCCATAAGTGGAAGCCGCTGCTCCCTGTCACCAAGGTCTGTGGGGCCCAGTCCCAGGAGCTGACCCCCAGCAGGACAATCCCCTTAGACTCAGCAAGCTCTGCAGCGTCAAGATAGAACTGCAAACTTCCACTCAGTTTCACAATAAATGGACGAGCTGGGCCTGTTGTGCCAGCATTTTGGGAAACTGAGGCAGGAGGATCACAAATCACACCTCAGTCTGGATTAGTTAGTGATGTAGCAAGATCTAGGTCCCAAAATAAAGAATAAGGGGGCTGGCGGTGTACCTCAGTGGTTAAAGTGCTTGCACAGTGTGCACAAGGCCCGGGGTTCGAATTCCCTAGCACCACATAAAAATTAACTTGTCATGGTAGCACACGCCTGTAATCCCAGCACTCAGGAAGCCGAGGCAAGAGGATTGCTCTGAGTTCGAGGCCAATCAGGGTACACAGGGAGTTCAAGACTAGTTAGGTCTACAAAGTGTGAGCCTGTCTAAAAATAAGTAAGTAAATAGGCAAATAAAGAATAAAAAATGGGCTGGGGACGCAGCTCTGTGCAGGGGCCCTGGGTTCCATCCTCAGTCGCAAACACAAGAATGAAGAGAGCGTGCCTTCGCACTTGTGGAACACAGGCTCCAGCACCCGCGTGCTAGCGTTTTTATTAATCCATTTTTGGTGGTACTGAGGACGCAGGCCAGGGGTGCACTCACAGTACACCCCAGTCCTTTTCTGATTTTTAGACAAGATTGCATCAAATTGCTAAGTCGCCCAGTCTAGCCTTGAACTTGCTATCCTCCTGCTTCAGCCTCCCAGTGTGCTGGAACAAGAGCACAGCCCCCCCCTTTTTTTTTTCAAGTTGCTCTAGCGCAAGCCTGTGGAGTGTGCTGGGTGGGTGGGGCCCGGGTGGGTTGGGCCCTGTGCACATCCGGGTCCCTGCCCACCCTGCCTCTTCCAGCTGTCCCCCAACCAGAACCACGAGTTCCAGAGCCTCACGCTGGACCTCCAGGACGTCATCACCCACGCCAGGCTCACCATTGTCCCCGACGGAGGTGTGAGCCGCCTGCGCCTCATGGGCTTCCCCAGCTCCATCTGCCTGCTGCGGCCCCGCGAGAAGCCGGCCCGGCGATTCTGCGCGAAGGGGGACTCCAAGGCGGGCCTCTAACGGCGCCCCCAGCACTGTGTCCTTTCCACGCACTGTGAACACCCAGTGGCTTAATAGAGTGGTCGTGGCATAAACTGGCGTCTGTCTTCTATGTTGCCATGAAGACTTTGGTGCCTTAAAAACTGTCCTTGAACTTGTAGCGCAGGCCTGTCATCCTAGCGGTCTGGGAGACTGAGGCAGGAGTATCCCAGATGGGAGCCCGGGCTGGGCACCTTAGAGAATTAGGTAAACCATTTCAACAACAACAACACCAGAACAAAACAAACAAAAGAAAGGAAGGAAGAAAGAAAGGAAAGAAAGAAAAGAAAGAAAGGAAGAAAGAAAAAGCCTGAGGATGTAGCTCAGTGTGCAGGCCATGGGTTCAGTCTGAGTTTGGCAGTGGTAGTGAGTTTCTTGAGGAGTAATAATCATTTTTAAATAAGCACTATAAGATATCAACCATAGCAGCGTGGTGTACCATGTGCACATAGATCTGGGAAGTGGAGTGCAACCTGTTGCCTGGAGGGTTTGTTAGGTTTCCCTTGAATCGCTGGGAAAATGGAGAACCCTTTCTGGCCCCAGCTGTCCAGAGCCGCCATCTTTACCCGGGAGAGGGATGAGCTTAGGAGAGTCTATCCCCCAGATGACCGTGATGAGAATGTTCCCCCTTGGGCACCTCCTCCGCACCTACAGATGCCACCTTGCGTGATGTCTTGGGTACCCGAGCAGTCACCCTCTCAGAGCCAGGGACCTTCCAGGTGCTGGGCTGATGGCCTAGATTGGCCCTCCCTACTGATCACAGGAACTGAGGCCGGAAGAAGAAGCGCCCCCGTGCGCCTCAGGTGTGGCGGTCAGGGTGGCCAGGGCCTCCCTGGCTCTTGGGCGCGTGCCCAACTCCACGACTCCTGCGACTCTCCCTGAACTACCACCGGGGCCTCTCCTTCAGCGCTGCCTCCTGGCCTGTCCCGGCTCTTGCCTGCTGGTCACCTGCCTGTGATCTCACCCCATCTGCTCCCTTTCCCTCCCTGTCAGGCTTTCTCCACCATCCCCACCCTGTGTCCCCGGGCTGGGGTCACAATCGCCCCAGGGACGCGTCAACACCCCGCTTCCGGCCCTGTGCTCCAGACTCCCTGTGCCCCGAGGCTCTGAGTGCGCGCCCTGCCACGGCCTCCTGGCCCAAGGGAGCGAGCAGCCAGCTCCATGGGCACGCGCAGGCCCCCCGCACTGGTGGACACCACGCCGGCCAAGACCATCCTGGTGTACCGCAATGGCGATCCTTTCTACGTGGGCCGCAAGGTCGTGCTGTCCCGGCGCGGCGTGACCACGTTCGAGGCGCTGCTAGAACAGCTCACCGAGCAGGTGGACGTGCCCTTCGGGGTGCGGCGCCTCTACACGCCCACGCGTGGCCACCTTGTGGGGCACCTGGACGCGCTGCAGGCCGGGGGCAGGTACGTGGCGGCTGGACGCGAGTGCTTCAAGACCCTCGAGTAAGTGCGCCCTGCCGTGAGGAGTGGGCAGGGAGGGCTGTGCCTGTGTGGCCCTCCAGGGTCCCTCCCGCCATCAGTGTGTGCCCATGGGGTCCTTCTGGTTCCTGAGCTGGGGGGGAGGGAGGCGCTGTGTTGCAGGCCTGCCATCCCAGCACTCTGGGAGGCGGAGGCAGGAGGATCTTAAAGTTCAAACCCAACCTTGGTAGCTCAGTGACTTAGTGGATACCCTTGCCTCAAGTTTTTAAAAAAGTAAGCCAGGCAGGTGAAGCAAGGTTGTTGTCCCAGTGCTGGGCGCCATGCGTGTGTGTGTGCGCGCATGCGCACCTATGCTGAATAGAAGGTATTTCTATAAAGAGGCTCAGATTTTCTATTTAAATGTTTCTTTCTTTTGCAGTTATATTCACATAGTTCCCAGGAAGCCCCCCAAGATGAGGAAGCTGAAGGAAGTAAGTGTCTAGGGTGAACTAAAGAGGAGGTAAGGTAGAAGACTTGGAAAAAATTCAAATGTCAAACCAGCTCAGTGACTCAGGCCTGTCACCCCAGCACTCTGGGAGGCTGAGGCGGGAAGATGCCTAGCTGGAGCCCAGCCTGGCAACTTGGTGCCTTAGTGAGACTCTGTCTCCAAAAAAAGGGAGGGGGGAGGATATAGGCAAGCGCAAAGGCCCTGGGTTCCATTTCCAGCACTGAAGACAATGTCAGGAGATGTTTAGAATAGAATTTTACTTAAGATTAATTAGAAGAGCACCATACACACTTCATATGCTCAGAGAAATGACTTTTACAATACTTCAATGTGAGGAGTCTGAGAATACATTTCATTAAACAGGAGGGCAGGGGAATTAAACATGAAACCCATGCTCTCGGGATCTCGGGTTTCATAGGCACTCGTGGGAAGCCATCTTCAGTGTGACTGTAACAGAGGCACCAGTAGGGGTCTGGTGTATCCTCAGTTGCACAGGTGTGGGCAGAATTTAGACTATCTCTTTTTTGTTTTTGAAACGGAGTCTCGCTCTATAGTCCATATTGGTTCTGAACTCACTATATAGCCCAGGCTGGTCTTGAACTCAAGGCAATCCTCTTGGGATTACAGGCATGCACCATCACTCATAGCTAATCTTTATGTGCTGCTGGGGGATCAAACCCAGGGCCTTGTGCATGCTAGGCAAGCACTCTAACCACTGAGCTATGCCCCCAGCCTCTTAATGCCCTCTCTAGTTTAGTTCTTTTTTCTACTCTTCTAGGGACAGATGAGCCCCAGCTCTTACCTTTTGTTCCCTTGAGGGTTGTGTTCTCATTCTGTGTTTTCAGTGGGCATGTCCTGAACTAAAAAAAAAAAAAATAAATAAATAAAAAAATTGTGGCCCCAATTAAGATTGTAGGTAGCTCCGGTTGAGGCAGCACAATAAGCTAGAGACGTAGGGTGGGGACGTTGCACACAGGGGCTGGTCCCTGCCCTGTGGACAGTAGGGCTGCTGGGATCAGAGCAGAGGCTGTGGGAGGTTGTGGGGAAGGGGATGCTGGCAGGAGATGTCCCCATTGCCAGATGGCATCCAGGCATCTGGACTCCAGTGGGGTGTGAGCGGAGACAGGCAGGTCCGGGCGGCTGGAGTGGGGGGATGAGGGGGGAGGTGGGGATGGGCCCTCTGTCAGTAACTTGGTGGGCCGGGCAGAGACCCCCGCCTGGTGCCCTCCTATTAGTGATGGCACAATGGGATGAGAGGATGAGGACCTTCTGGGGGATGGCCGTGGGTGTCCTGCACACTCTTAGCCGGTGGGGCTGGGGAGGCTGACCCCTTGTGTCTGGCCCCAGAAATTCTTTCCCTGGTGTGCACATCCTGACTGTGGAGTTAAGGCTGCAGATGTGACCAGGCTGTGTGGCTTGACCTCTCCCCTTGTTCGCTCACAAAGCTGAGGGGCTGGAGAATGTTGGGGGGAAAGGGGTTCCCACATCTGCTGCTGGGTGTGCTGGCTTATCCCCTGGTCTGATGATACAAACCGCCCTCTCTGGCCTTGTGCTCCATTGCTGGGCAGGCCCTGGGGATACACAACTTTAATGTATCTATTGGATGGGTCCAAAGTGTGTCCCTGGGGTGTTATCCCCAGCACCCTGAGCTTTTCCCAACTTACCCATGTCTTGTACCCAAGAGAGCCCAACCCCCCATGTGGCACCCGGGAAACCCTCCTGTGTCAGCATCCAGTCCTCTCTCTGAAATGCTTCAGCGTCTCCCCATCCTGAGTGCACTTTGCCAAGGGAATTATGTTAGGGTTCTAAGAGAGGTAGAGTTAGAATTTATAGTGATGAAGGGAATTTATTTGGAGGGCTTATAAGTCTGAGGAGAGAGTCCAAATTGGCCATGTGCATGTGGGACAGATGGAGGGTCCATCAGCTCTTCAGGCTCGTACCAGAAGGACACCGGTCCGAGATTGTAGGACAACTGGCGCCTGGTGCGAGCCTGCCAAGGACTGGCCAAAATATAAGGTCGGACAGGAGATTGATGCAAACCTGTGATGAGGATCTGCCGCTGTGAAGATCCCTTCAAGCCGGGAGAAAGCTGATGTCTAGAGGCTCGAGGGGGAGGCCAGAGCTTCTTTAGGAAGAGGCTGCAGTATTGTGTCTTCTTCTCTCCTTTACTCAGCTCAGACTGCCCGTTGGGTGCCCACCCCCAGGGTGGGTGCCCGTTCCCCACTTGCTGACCCTTCAGTCAACAACACAGACTTGAAAGTTATTCCCTGGACATTTCCCAGCTGCAACAAGTTGACACAATCCCTCCAAGGGTCACAACCCACCCCTTGCCAACTTGACAGCCAGACACATCTTAAACCATACTTAATTTTTAAATGCAATAGCCAAATTCCTAATTAGGTTTAACATAGCACAACCACACTGGGTACAGAGGGAAAGTCTGTAAATCCCTCCCACGATAGAGAACAAAGTTCCCCTTTGGAAGGTGCTTACTCACCTGACATTCAATTCCTCAAACATTAGAATGTAACTTAACAAATTCCAGTATTTGGCAATTAATAAATATATACAGGTATAAGCATAATGACAGCATACAAAAGAAATTCTCATTACAGTCCTTGTTTCAGTATTTGGTCACGTGGTGTCACGTGGTCTTAGCTGGTACATAACTACCTTCTACTACCACCCATTCCGTATTTCCTTGGTCCTCAGTAAGCACCTCAGCAGGTCTTAGTTCTTTCCCTGGTGGGGTGACTCGTGCCTTCGTTCCTGAAGGTTGTAGGCCATTTGTCATCTTGTCTGGACTGGGTTGTGTCAATTTGCTATTGATTTTAATAACTGGGCATGGTAACACTAGGAGACGCCCTAAATGATCTCCTGTAATTCCAACATAGTCCTCCTTACCTCCATTATGAAGTCCTTTGGTAGTCTGGGTCTGTCAGCCCTGCCAATGCTATAACTGTACCTTGGTAGTTTGGGTCAATCACTCCTGCCAATATCGTAACACCCTTTTTAGCTTGTAGGCTCAGTGGCCGAGGAGGCCAAAATGGCCAGGGGAAGTCTTAATTTCCAGTTTTTTATTTGAGACAGGGTCTTGCTCTGTAGTTCAGGCTGGTCCTGAAGTCACTATGGAGCCCAGGCTGGCCTTGGATTCATAGCAATCCTCCTGCCTAAGCTTTCTTAGTGCTGGGATTACAGGCGTGTGCCACCATGCATGGTTTATGTCATGTTGGGGAACTGAACTCAGGTACTTTGCACTTGCCTAGTGCTTAGGCAAGCGCTTTAGCTGCTGAGCCATTCCTCCAGGCCCTTAACTTTCAATTTAATGGAATTATTGCCATGCTTCCTGGTATAAGCCTTCCCTCTTTGGGACCTAAAACTTCTAGCTCGGAAGAACATGAGATTGTGGGAACAGGAAGCAAAAATGTTGCAGGTGGGTCAGGAGTGATGATGAGTGGTGCCATCCCTGTCCCTACCCCTTGATTTCTGGATGAGAATTTTATCTATGGGAGAAAGAGTGCCATATTGACTCAGAACATAGGTAGCTTTTGAAGAACCTTTCCCAGCTCTACAAGATATTACCACCTATTTGGCATTGTAATGGCATCTTCAAAAGGCAATTCCACCATTCAATCAATCCAGCTGCTTCTGGATGGTGGGAAACATGGTAAGACCAGTGAATTCTATGAGCACGAGCCCACTGCTGCACATCTTTGGCTGTGAAATGTGTCCCTTGGTCAGAAGCAATGCTGTGTGGAATACCATGACAATAGATGAAGCATTCTGTCACTCCACGAATGGTAGTTCTGGCAGAAGCTTTGCATGCAGGAAAGGCAAACACAAAATCAGAATTAGTATCACTTCCCATGAGGACAAAACATTGTCCTTTCCATGATATAAGAGATCTGATATAGTCAACTTTCCACCAGGTTACAGGCTGATCACCCTGAGGAATGGTGCCGTATTGGGGACCCAGTCTCTGCAGCTGGCAGAACGGGCATTCAGCAGTGGCTGTAGCCAGGTTGGCTTTGGTGAGGGGGAACTCCTTCCTTCTGAGCCCGTGCATAAGCTCCATCCCTGACACCATGGCCACTTTATTCATGAGCCTATTGGGCAATGACATGAGTGGCTGAGGGGAGGGGCTGACTGTTGTTTATAGAACAGGTCATTCTGTTCACTTCATTATTAAAGTCATCTTATGCTGAGGTAACTTTTTGGTGACATGGGACACAAGTATCTTTATATTGTTTGCCCTTATAAGGAGGTCTATCCACATAGTTCACCCCCAAATATCTTTCTCACCAATCTTCCAGTAGTGTTTCTTCAATGTCCTCGACTACCCAGCCGCACCATTGGCTACAGCCCACGCACGAATCAATATATGTAAGTCACACCTCTGGTCATTTTTTCTTCCAAGCAAAATGTACAATCAGATGCAGTGCCCAAAGTTCTGCCCACTGCGAAGATCTTCCTTCACCACTGACCTTTAGAGATGTCCCAGAGAAAGGCTGTAAGTGTCGCAGCTTTTCACTTATGTGTAGTGCCTGCGTAACATGCAGACCATCTGTAAACCAGGCCCTGTTCTTCTCTTCCTCTGTTAGCTGATCACAGGGTACATCCCATGAAGCCACAGGTGCATGCTGGGGGACAGAGGGGAGTAGCAATACAGCAGCAGTAGGCACCATGGGCATTTGAGCCACTTCATGCAATTTACTTGTGCCTTCTGGACCAGCTCAGGCCCAGTCACGTATATACCATTTCTATTTGATGACAGAATGTTGTTGTGCACGTCCAACTTTATGACTTGAAGGGTCAGACAGCACCCAGGTCATTAGGAGAAGCTCAGGCCTCATGGTAACCTGGTGTCCCATGGTCAAACGTTTAGTTTCCACTAAGGCCCAGTAGCAGGCCTGAAGCTGTTTCTCAAAGGGAGAGTAGTTATCTGCAGATGATGGCAGGGCCTTGCTCCAAAATCCCAAGGGTCTCCATTGTGTTTCACCTATGGGAGGCTTCCAGAGGCTCCAACCAGCATCCCTGTCTGCCACTGACACCTCAAGCACCATGGGGTCTGCTGGGTCATATGGCCCGAGTGGCAGAGCAGCCTGAACAGCAGCCCAGACCTGCCACAGAGCCTTCTCCTGTTCTGGGCCCCACTCAAAAGCAGCAGCTTTTTGAGTTACTTGGTAAATTGGCCAGAGTAACACACCTAAGTGAGGAATATGCTGCCTCCCAAATCTAAATAGGCCTACTAGGCATCGTGCCTCTTTCTTGGATGTAGGAGGTGCCAGATGTAATAATGTGTCCTTCACCTTAGAAGGAATATCTGTGCACTCCTAATACCACTGTACTCCTAGGAATTTTACTGAGATTGAGGGCCCTTGGGTTTTGGTGGGATTTATTTCCCAGCCTCTGACACACAAATGGTTCACCAACATGTCTAGGGTAGTTGCCAGCTCTTCCTCACTGGGTCTTGTTAGTATAATGTCATCAATGTAGTGGACCAGGACTATATCTCATGGAAGAGCCAGGCGATCTATATCCCTACAGAGCATGTTGTGACACAGGGCTGGAGAGCTGATAAACCCTGAGGCAGCACAGTGCAGGCATGCTGCTGACCTGGTCAGCTAAAGTAAACTGCTTCTGGTGGTCCTTATGGATGGGTATGAAGAAAAAGGCATTAGCCAAATCAATAGCTGCATAGCAGGTACCAGGAGACGTGTTAATCTTTTCAAGTAAGAAAACCACATCTGGTACAGCAGCTGTGATTAGGTCACCACTTGATTAAGTTTACAATAATCCACCATCATCCTTCAAGATCCATCTGTCTTCTGTAATGGCCAAATAGAGAGTTGAATGGGGATGTGGTGGAAACATCCATGCCTGCATCTTTCAAGTCCTTGATGGTGGCCCTGGTCTCTGCAATCCGTTCAGCAATGCAATATTGTTTCTGATTTACTATTTTCCTAGGCAGAGGCAACTCCAATAGCTTCCGTTTGGCGTTTCCCACCATAATAGCCCTCACACCACAGGTTAGGGAACCAATATGGGGATTCTGCCGAGTACTAAGTATATCTATCCCAATTACATGTTCTGAGCTGGGGGACTGACTACTGGATGAACCTGGGGACCGAGGGGGCTCATTGTGAGTCAGACCTTGGCTAAAACTCCACTGATCACCTGGCCTCCACAGGCCCCTACTTTAACTGGTGATCCATGATGCTATTTTAGGTCCCCTGGATTAATGTTATTAGATCAGAATGAGTGTCTAGTAGTCCTTGAAATGATAATCATTTCCTTTTCCCCAATGTACAGTCACTGTAGTAAAGAGCCAGCCAGAGGTCCCTTTGGGGAAGGATGGGAGACATATTGACAGTATCATTTTTTGATATTACATCAGGGCCTTTCTTCAAGGGATCCTGGCCTTCCCTTCATTCGAGGGGTCTACAACCCTGTGGAGGTCTGGAAATTTATTGAGAGGACATGATTGTCTGTTGCTACTATTTGAAGTTGTTTTTTGTTCAGTTGCCCTAGAATTTTTCTTGCTATGTAAAGCAAACAAAGTTTTAGTAGGCTTCTCATCTATTTCACTTATGGTTTCTTAAGGGTGTAGTCAAGGGTACCTCTTCCAGACTGCCTCTAAGTGGGTAAGCTGGGCTCATCTAAGAGATCCACTCCAGCATTTCTATTTCCTTAAGACGTTGACTACCACCCCCAACAGTAAATGAAAGAATACCAGGCATCTCCAGTTCACCCACAGTGAGCCATCTTTTGATCCATATTTGTGCCAACCAACCAAGTAAACCAGTAATGCCTTATTTAATTAACTTCATGAGATGCAATGTTAAAACCAGAATCTCTGCTCAGTGGACCTTGTCAAGAAACTCAGCCTAATCCAGGTGTATATTTCTTCCACCACGGTCCCACACTTTTACAATCCATTCCCACGCGTGTTCCCTGGACCTCTACTTTAAAAAATTAGAGAACTCAAGAAGGTCTTTGGGGTGTATCTTTTCTTTTCATGAGTCACACTGAGGTCCTCACCATTAGGGGCTTTCTGAGACTTGAGCCTGGTTATAGGCCTAGAGGAGAAAGTGGGTGGTGAGCGAGGGTCCTGAGGAACATCAGCGTTGCCTTGCCCTGTAGCTGCCTCAGGGAGTGTCCTTCTTGTGTTTTTGTTGTTGTTGTTTTCTTTCTTTCTTTTTGCTTTAAATAATTTATCTTTTAGTAGGAAGCTTCAAAGGCAACTTTCTGATTCTTAGGAATTGTCATCTCACATCTTTTAGCAGGAAAATGCTGACCCTGAGCAGTAATACATGACATATTTAAGTGAGCACAATAAAAACCTCTGGGGCCAGGGCGTCCCATTCTTACTCAATTAAGACCATCTTTTATAATCCAGAGGCTTTTATTTTCATTTAATTCAGGACTGGGTCCTTGACTCAGGGCCTAGAGCACCCTAGCTGCTAGCGAGGTGGTGGCGAACCACGAGGACGTATCCCCGGCTTATGCCGTGAATTCATAAGGAACATGTTCTGTAGCTCAGGCCCCTTCCCATGTCTTCTCTGGGTGGGGCAGGCTGACGCTTCAGCTGAGCCCAGGTCCCTTTCTTTCTCTTTGGCTTCCTTCTTTTTCTGATCATCTTCCTTCACTTGTTTCAGGAAGCTGTCTCTGCTCTTAGACTGCTTAATATGCTCAATATGCACATGAATTCTCTTGGCCAAAATCTTGCCCTTGCCCTTAAATGCTGCTTACTTACAACAATGCCGACGGTGTGCTGTTATGCCATGGCGACACTTGTGTGGCATTCCTTTCCAAACAGTCCCGACTCCCTTGGTGTCTACAATATCACCCTTGTTGTAGATTCACATGTATGTGGCCAAAGGAACAGCTCCGTGTTTTCTAAAAGGCCTAGGTTTAGTTTTCACATGCACACGTGGTGGAGCCAACACCACAGGGGCAAGGGGTGGGATGCCTCTCCTGCTGAGGGTGGGGGAATCTCTTCTTCAGACAGAATAAAGAATCCCATTCTGTCCCAGTCAGCGCCCTCACCTTAACTGCAGAAATCCTTCGAGGCTGAGCATTGACCTGTAGTTCAGCTAATCTGCCTCTGAGGGCTTAAGCTTGATTTTCAGCCCCTTCAACCCTATGGCTGAAGGAGAGAAAATTCTCCTCCAGGACACACTCAGAAACGTTTAAGGTGTTTATGGGTGTCTGGAGATTTGAATTCTTGAGCTCATTGTTTTCTTTTATTACACTGTCTAGATGCTGGAAAGAATTTAAACTGTTGATGTGTGCCTGAAGCTCATTTCTTTCCATCGCTACTTTGTTCAAGGATGCTAAAAGTAACCAGTCAGCATCATATTTTTCAACTTTTCCAAAAATATTCAAATAAATTATATGCAGAATCACTAAATACTTCACATCCTGCAAGTAGAGAATTAGGGTAATCGAACATTTCCAGTGTTAATTTAAACAATTCACAGCTTGGGCTATCGGGTCTTCTTACATCTTGGGAGAAGAGGCCACGGCAACTTTGGATCTCACAAAGCTAGCTAGCCAACCCCAGGAAGCACTAAAACCCATATAGAACTCCATTGTTATAATTCTGTCTCTTGAGAACCACTCCTGGTACCAGAATCTGCATTAGTTAGGGTTCTAAGAGAGGCAGAGTTAATAGAATTTACAGAGATAAAGGGGATTTATTTGGAGGGCTTACAAGCCTGAGGAGGAGACAGTCCAAATTGACTGTTAGCATGTGCAAGAGCTGAAGGGTCTAGTAGCTGCTCCGACTTAGGCTGGAACCACCCAAGTCTGAGACTGCAGGGCAGCTGGTGTGAGCCTGTCATGGATCCTCATTCAAAAAAGCAGGGCCAAGATGGGAGACTGATGCGAATCTGGGACGGAGATCAGCAAAGTGAAAGGCAGGTGAGAGTCAATGTCTAGAGACTCAAGACAAGGAGGCCTGAGCTCTGTCAAGAAGAGACTGCAACAATGTTTCTTTTTCTCTCCTTTATTCAGTTCAAATTGCCAGTTGGGTGCCCACACCCAGGGTGGGTGCCCCTTCTCTACTTTCTGGCCCTTGAGTCAACAACACACACCTGAAAACTATTCCCTGGACATTTCCCAGCTATAACAAGTTGACACAATCCCTCCAAAGGTCACCAGGACCCTTCACCTTCTCTTACCATGTAGGGAGTCCTTCTCTGTACCGTTAGCCAGGCCCACTTAGGATGCTGAGTCAGGAAGATTGCAAATTTGAGCCCAGTCTTTGCAACTTAGTGACTTACTGAGACCCTGTTTCAAAATCAAAACTGAAAATGGGCTGAGAATGTGAGAATGTCTCTCATGGAGAAGGCCCTGGACTTGATCCCCTGTTTAAGAGGGATAGAGCAAATAAAAGAGGGAGGGAGGGAGGGAGGGAGGCAGAGAGAGGGAGAGAGAGAGAAAGAGAGAGAGAGAGAGAGCTGACTAGGATGGAACTCTGAGACCCGTATTTTCCCTTTTTTAGATCAAACCGGTAGTGCACTGTGACATAAATGTGCCATCCAGGTGGCAGACGTACCATCGAATATCCAGGCATATAAAGTGAGTACATGTCAAACCGGCCGTTGTACCTCTGAAATCATACCCGCTAGCCTGGCCAACCCTCCCGGCCCTCCTTCTCCTCCTCCGACTCTTCCTCCCCCCAACTCCCCCCTTTGACAGACTAGTTGTCCTGTGGACCTTTGGCGCAGTGCAGCCTTTAACATGTGCCCTGCCCTGTCCACACTGCTCTCTCTTTTGCAGCACTGGGTATAGAACTCAGGGCCTTCATACTGAGCTATGTGCCCAGTCCAGGGTCTCACTATATTGCCTAGGCTGGGCTGAAATTTGCAATCCTCCAGCCTTCCAGAGTGTTGGAATGATAGGCCTGCACCACTGGGATAATCTATATTGCACTTTTTATAAACAAAAAAAATTTTTTTTGACAGGGTCTTGCTCTATAGTCCGGGTTGGCCCTGAACTCACTATTGAGCCCAGGCTGGCCTATAACTCATGGCAATCTTACTGCTTCAGCCTCCCAATTGCTGAGATAACAAGCATGTGTTACTACAACTGGTTAATTTTTATATAGTGATGGGGAATCAAACCTAGGACCTTGTGCACACTAGGCAAGTTATCTACCTGTCGAGCTATGCCCTCAGCTCCAAGAGCTAGTTTTTAAATAAAGACTCAGCATTTCTAAATTGTGCAAATGATACCTTTTCCTGTAGCACATGTTCCAGTCTTAGGGATACCTTTGGCTGTGTGTGGGTCTTGTGGACAGATGCCAATATTTCATGCTAAATTCTGTGGCTCTGATATCAATGACCTCAGGAGGAGGACTTCTCTCTTCCCATGTGCACATTTGCTTGGGGAACACCGTTCCCTCCTGTCTCAGTGCTGGCTTTCGCCAGGTAGACCTGGATTTCTGTCCAGAACTGACCTGATTGTGTCTGTAGCCATAAGAGCAAGCCATTCATGGTTGGGGTGGTGCTTAGTGTCTAACGCTGCCAGGAGAGAAGGGAATTGAGCCTTTGGGGTGTGACTTCCGAGCTTGCATGTTGATGTGGCTGGCACTGGTGCAAGAAACTGGTGCTGCCCTGGCAAGTCACAAAGGGTTAATCTTATGGTGACCACAGGGCTTCAGTGTCACCTACATGGAGATGTGGAGAAGGGACCCTCCGAGCTAACAGGCCTTTATTCCAGCACTTTAGGAGGCAGGAGGATCTAAGCCTTTGCTGTAATATCTTATTGATGCCATTGAGTATGTTGTGGGTTTTTTTTGAGGGGGAGGGGGTAAAATTCAAAATAATAGTCCCAGAACATCTGGGTAAGATGGCAGCAGAGTAGTAGAACTGTGCAAGTTCTCCTTGTGGACTCACTTAAAAAGTTGAGATTATAGTTAAAAGCTGCCTGTTCAACTTAGCTAGGACAGGGAGGAGCACCCCAGCAACTGAAAGGAGGCCATGAAAAGGTTGGAATCCTCACAGACAGACCAGAAGCAAAGAAACAACCCAGGAAGTCTCCCCAGACTGACTATGTGTGGCTCTGAGCCACCGGCATCCACAGGCAGAAAAAAACCTGGAGCCGGGAACCTCAGTCTTCCATAAGAGTGGATCTGATGCAGGAAAAGCGGGAATTGACAGCAGCTGGTATCACCAGCCTCCAGAAATGAGCCTGCAGGAAGCGCAAACTGCGGACGCACTGTGAGCTTCCCTAGAAAGCTTAGACCAGCTTGGGACAAGCAGCGCTCGGCAGCCATAATAGGCAGTGACCTAGGCAGGAGAAGGAAAAGACCTCCAGACTGAATTGTTTAGAGTAAAAGAAGCTTCAGACAGGCCACATCAGGACTTTGGGGTCACTTTTCCAGGAAGAAACTGGCACAAGAGACAGTTGTGGAGAAGAGGAAAGGTCACTGATGCCCTGAATGGCATGGGTGGAGAGGCCCGCCCTTGGGAGAGGGAAGCCAGGGTAGGCGAGTGAGCTTTGCTGAGGGGGCAGGGCATGGCCAAGACACCTCAGAGGCCAACAGACCTTTAGGTCTTCCCTCACTGCCAACTCCAAAGCACAGAACTTAGAGGACTTTTGGCTCCCCCGCTACCTTCATATTCATTCAGAGAATCTTCTTGGCTAGGCCTTTAAAGTGAAGTCTCACAACAACAGAAACATGGGAAGAAAACAAGGCAACAGGGCACATGCAGAAACGCCTGAGACCCCAGAAACTGCTGGCATGGGCCCCGAAATACTGGAGCCCAAAGGAAAGGAAGTCAAAAGGCAAATGGATGGTTGGTTTCTGCGAACAGCCAGTTCAAACAAGATATTCTTAAAGAAATGCAAGCAATGATCAGCAGGCTTAAAGAAGAACTTACTAAATAATGGAATGGTTAAAGGCGGTACTTTTTAAGAAATGATTTATTTATTTGAAACAGGGTCATGATTGCTTTGTAGCCCAGGCTGGCCTGACACTCATGGCAATCCTCTTGCCTCAGCCTCCCAAGTGCAGGGATTACAGTCGTGAGCCACTATGCCTGGCTTATTGACTACAGTTTTCTACAAGTTATGCGAGTTTGGAGTTTGGAATGCTAGCTGAGTGGAAGCTATTAAAGGGGCTTGGCCGCATTTATGCTGGAGACCTAACAACTGTGGTAGTTTCGAAAACATGCTACAGATAATATAGAAGTAACAGAGCGACTCATTGGCTCCCCCTGCAAGGAAAAGTCAATGGGCTCATCTTGGTTTTTTTTTTTTTTTTCCTTTCAGGGGGCCAGAAGCTATTTCCTGTGGGACTCTGCCTTGGCTTCTTGGGAAGGGGTGGGACTGCACTTTTTTTCTTTATTTAAAAAAATTATTTTATGTATCTGCATGAATTTCAAATTCTGTAACATATTAAAGACACGGGGCTTGGGGAATCAATGCCTGTCCATGCCCCCTTCATTTCTCAGATACTCATGTCTTTCTTGGGAGCCTTTCAATTTGGCTAAAGGCTGAGCTTTTCAAGAAATAATTTTCCTGTTGTTTTTCCAAATGGATACTGTTTTCTTCCATTTTACCCGTCCTAGCAATTGAACGTATATATATTTTTAAGAAGTAGATTTTTGGGGGTCCTGTTTATCTGGGTCCTTTAGCATAAAAATATTTTCCTAGTCAGGTCTGGTGGTACAGGCCTGTCATCTCAGCACTCTGGGAAGCTGAGACAGGAGGATCACACATTCCAACCCAGCCTGGGCAACTTAGTAATTTAATGAAAGCTTGCCTCAAAATAAAAAATAAAAATGCGTTGGGGATGAGGCTCAATGCGAAGGCCTGAATTGCATCCTGTAGAACACCAAAAGCAAACCAAACCATGACTTTCCCTCCTGGGACACGAGCAGGCCTGGGGTACTCAGCATGATGAGGTCCTCAGGGGTGGGGGTTTGGCTGTGTGATTAGGGGCGGTTCAGGAGCTCTCGATGTTTTTGAAGTTTCATAATTATAATTTTCTGCGTTTTCCCTTCAAATGTAAGGCTCTCCCTCATGCTCTCGTTTTTATTCTTACAGTGTTTTCACAAACGGAAGATTATATAGCCCACCTATAAAAATTATCATACCCAAATTCAGCCTTTCGGATTGGAATAGTGTGCTGGCCACGATTGGCGAAAAAGTGTTCCCCCTTGGAGGTGTTCGGAAGTAAGGAGATGTGTGTGTGTGTGTGTGTGTGTGTGTGTGTGTGTGTGTGTGTGTGACACCAGCTTGTGCCTGTACTTTTCTGTGAGGATTTCCTGCCTGGCCACATGTCTGAAATGAGTCACTCTGAGCTCTGATTTGCATACTTCACGGCAGACACGAACCTCTCCATCGTTCGTACCATCTGCGTGGGGAGCTCACTGGTGTCAATTTGACTGGCTTTTCATGTCTGCACGTGGGTAAACTGCATGATGTGGAGCTCACAATTTCCCATCTGTGCATGTGTAAGCTGACATAACAGTGCTCATTTTTCATGTCTGTACATTGGCAAATTGATGTAAAGCTCACACCTTCTGCTAGCCTGGTGGCGCCTCTCATCCCAGCACTCTGGGAGGTTGAGGCAGCAGGATCACAAGCTTGGGTCTAACCTGGGCAACTCAGTGTCAGGGCCACCCTGTCTCAAAAATGAAACTAAAGAGTGAGCTGGGGATGTAGGGCACTGTGCTTAATCAATTCCCCAGTAACACAAAACAAACAAAAAGAGCCCCTCGCGTCTTCATGCGTGTGCACGTGTAAATTAATGACGCAAGCTCATGTCTGCGCATGTGTAAATTAATAGAAAATTCAAAATTTCACATCAAAACGTGTGCATATTAGACACAAAGCTCTTCTCCGCACGTGTGAACTAGTGACGGAACTCAGAATTACACATCTTGGCATATGTGAGTTAATGACCTGGAGCACAGACACGATCCCGCCTGTGCAGGTGGGTGGAGGAGCTCCACCTTCCCATCTGTGCATGCATAAATTAACGTGCAAGACCCCCTCTTCCTGTCTGTGCACGTGCTGATCAGTGATACGAGCCCATGTCTTTCTGCCTGCGCCTCCATGAGTCGATGACGCACGGCTCTGCCGTTGCCCTGGGTGCGTGCTCACACGACGTAAGCTCTTTTCCCATGTGTGTACACGTAAGTTAGTAACGCAAAGCTCACTACTTCACTTCTGCACAGGCACAAATGGACGGCTTCAGGCTCCTTTCCCATCTGTGCTCCTCACAAGTATGATGTAAGCTCACATCCGCCTTGCCGCTGCCTGTGTAATCTGTCATGACATAAGATTCACTTCTTTTTTTTCTGAGACAAGTTTCACCCTGTAGTCCAGGCTAATCCTGAACTCACTATGGAGCCCAGGCTGGCCTTGGACTCACAGCAATCCTCCTGCCTCTGCCTCCCGAGTGCTGGGATTACAGGTGTGCACCACCACGCCCGGCTTATGTGGTGCTGGGGAATCAACTCAGTGCCTTGTGCTTGCTAAGCAGGTGCTCTAACTGATGTGCTACTGCTCCAGCCCTAAGGTGCATGAATTCATGCCTGTGATCTGTGAATCGATGACATGAGCCTCTTTTCTCGTGTCTGCGCACTGTGCCACAACACAACCCCCGTGTTTCGGGTCTGCGCCTTCTTCTCCTGCACGGTCTCCCCACTTTATCTCTCAAGCTTCCTGTCCGCCTTCTTCACTGCCCTCTCCCCCCACCCCAGTCCTCAGCTCCTTTCTGAGCCAAGGCAAGTTAGCAGCAGCCAAGCGCAGTACCCCCAGGTGGTGCTCACAGGAAGCTTGGGGTGCAGACTCGGGCCTGGTTCGGGTCCAGCTCAGCGGGCATCTCGGGTGTCCTGCACTGACCTGCAATGTTCTGCCCTAGGATGTGTTTTGTCTAATCCCTGAGTCAAAGAACAATTTCTGTGAACAGGCAAAGTAAGAAAGCGGGTGTGGTGACACAAGTGTGTCATTCCAGCCCTGGGAGGCTGAGGCAGGAGGATCAAGTTTGAGCCCAGCCTGGGCCACATAGTGAGGTCTGGTCTCAAAGTAAAAAACAGGCTTAGTGTGAAGGCCCTGGCCTCCTTCCTCAGGATGATGATAAACAAACAAACAAAGAAAAGAAACTCCAGAAGCCAGTGAGGCACAGGCCTGCCACCCCAGCACTTTGGGAGGCTGAAAATAGGAGGGTCATGAGTTCGAGCCCTGCTTGGGCAACCTAATGACTTGGGGAGGCTGGGTCTTTTCTTTTCTTTTTTCTTTTTTCCTCAAATCTGGGGATGTAAACTCAGCATGAATTCTGCATTCAATCCTCAAATCCTCAGTCTTGGAAAAACAAAAAACCAAACCAAAACAAAACAAAAAGCCCAAAACAATGAAGACAGAAGATAAGCCAGGCTCCGTGGACTCGCGGGCTTGTTTGCACCCTGAGGTCTTGGCCTGTGTTGCGCTTCAGGGCCAGTTTCCGTGACTGCCACCTCTTCTTCCAACTCCCTCCACTGGGTCTTGGTTTCACTCCTTCCTCACCTGGCACCGTCATTGTCAGAGGCAGCCAGCGTCAGCCATCTCTGTCACCGGGCAGTCACTGAGGCTTCTGAGTGGACTCCTGGCCTGACCCAGCATCTCTCTCATGAGCTGCAGGGCACGGCGGGAGGAATATGGACACTGCACATTTGTTTATGCAGTCCTGGGAATCAAACCTGGGGTGTTCTACCACTGAACTACATCCCCAGTCTTTTAAAATTATATTTTTATTTTGAGACAAGGTCTTTCTAAGTTGTCCTGGCTGGGTCCAGATGTTGTGATCTGCGTGCCTCAGCCTCCGTAAGTGCTGGGATAGCAGGCATGTTCCACGGCCTGGCTGCTGCTACTGCTGTTGTTGCTTTGGGGATACTGAGGGTCTAACTGTGGCTGCCACACTGAGCTGTCAATACATATCCATCCATTTAGAAAAATTTTGACCTTAAGACAGGGTCTCACTAAGTTGCCCAGGCTGGGCTTGAATTTGTGATCCTCCTGCCTCAGCCTCACAGAGGGCTGGGATTATAAATGTAAGCTACTAAAGTCTACTTGGTCTCTCTTCCTTAATGTCCAAGCCCAAATCTCCAATCGACCCCTAAAAATGGAAGGTGCAGGTGCTTTCCTGGGTTTGGTCGCCCTGATGCATATCCCAAGCCCTGCATTCCGTCCCGAGTGAACATCCTGAACTGTTCCTGTGTCTCCTCGCCGGGTGTGCAGGCTGTTCACCATGAACGGACACCTTTTGGACAGCTCAGACGATTTGCAAGACAATCACTTCTACGTTGCTGCGGGCCTTGAAACCTTCAAGCATTTTCCTTACTGGAGGTCCCCAAGGGTCCCCAGTGATGTCCAGCAGTAAGTACACAGAGGGTGGGTGGAGGGTTTCAGTGACCAACAGACACCCCTGGACACGTCCCTGGAGCCTGTGTGGGTGGGACTTGTTTGCTGCTGTCTCAGTCCCTGACCTGGCCCCCCACCACAGAACCCCAGCTAGTCACCTGGGTCCCAGAGAGCACCCGCCACTGTCCCCTCTGGCCTGCCCTTTGGCAGTCTTCCCTGCATAGAACTGCAGTTCCTGCCCCACACGGCAGCGTCCTTACCTGTAGCCCAACTCCAGCACCTCTGCCACGGGAGGCGGGTAGTTCCGGGGCTCTGGGCCAGCGTCCAAGGACAGACATCCCGCCTGCTTGGTCTCCTTCTGTCTCCTGTAGTGTTTATTCACGAGGTGATTGTCCTGTCCTCAGACTGTCTGGCACAGGTTTTTAAATTTAATTTAATAGTTTTTTCTTCATAGTACCAGGAACTGAACCCAGGGCCTTTGCTCTGAGCTACATTCCCAGCCCCCTTTTGTTGTTTATTTGGAACAGTGTCTCCCTAAGGTTCCCAGGCTGGGCTTGAACTCATGATCCTCGTGCCTCAGCCTCCCAGAGGGCTGGGCTGACCGTTCTGCACCTGGGCCTGACTAATGGTGGTCATCTTGAGCAAAGGAAGAGGTGCCGTGTCTCCTGTCTCTGTGGAAGCACAGTGGTCTGGAGTCGTGCAGCCTACTGGGGGACTGTCCCGTGGGGACCAGCCTCTCCCCTTTGGCTTACTGCCCAAGTGCCGCCTTCCATAGCAGCAGCCTGGACCCACTGAGGCACAGGACTGCCGTGGCCCTGCCTGAGGTTTCTTAGACGGTTGGCTTTTCTCCATCACGCAGGCGACAGCTCCTCTGTCCCATCAGACTGTGGCAGCTTGGCCCCCAAGGGGGTGAACCAGATGCCGCTTTGCTGTGTCCCCTGCTCCCACAGTGTGTCACCCTCCGCCCTCCCTGTCTTCTGTCCTTTCCTGTCACTCAGGCACCACGGCACCCCGGGGCCATCTGTCACTTGTGTAAATATCTTTCTCCCTTGATGAAGGGGCCAAGGCTTAGGAGCAAGGGGTGATGAGTTCCCTCCAGCTCAGGCCGAGTGGGTGTCTTCTGTGAATCAGGGCTGGGGACACTGGAGTCACGGGTGGGGATGCTGGTGTTAGGCAAGGCTGTGCAGCTCTAGCGGAGGAGACTGCCAAAGCACAGGCCAGAGAGGGCGGGGTGGTTGCTCTCGGGGACCCAGGGGACTGGCCAGGGCTCCATGGCTCCCATCCTGGCTCTGCAGTGGTTGGCTGTGGGACGTGGAGTTGACTCTTGCCCCTCTGAGCTTTCCTCCACGGGGTGGGGCGGCCACGGCTGCTCTGGTTGAGGAGAGACGTCAGAGGAAGCCTTGTTAGTGAGAGTGTCAGCCACGTTAGGGATGTCAGGCTGCTGGGGCAGTGCGAGACCTTGGGGTGGGAGGTGCTGTGCACATGAGTCCCAGGAGGGCCCCCGCCAAAGGCCGCGGCCTCGGCCTGTGAAGGTGTCCACGCCAGCACCAGCATCACCAGCTGTCTTTCTGTTTTTCAGGAGGTATGCAGAGTTGGAGAAATGTTCTCAAAGGAAGAAAAAAGTGAGTGGTTTGGGAAGGGAGAGGGGACCCCTGTGAGCAAGTGTGGCATGTCCTCTACTGCTGAAGGCCCAGGGCCCAGCGCTGCATGGGCACCTGGCTCATTGGGAGGAGCTGGGGGTACTTGGGAATGGGGGTGGGCGAGAGTTGGAGCAGGGAGGCACTCTAGGGACCTGGGGACCGCCCGTGGGGTGTGTGGACAAAAGTACAGGAAAGTGGTCCCGCGGGACAGGCGGCGGGGGGCTCCGGGGCAGGTGTGTTCTGGGCATAGGGTCAGCTGAGTGAGGCAGTGGGTCATAGGCATGATTTCAGTTTGTGGGAAAGTTCCTAAAATATGAGATGTTTTGGTCTCTTGTGAGACGCTGGTGGACTAATTTCACACTTGAATTTTCATGGTGGATTAAAAAAAACCCAGGAGTTGGGCCATCTGCAGTATGTTAGCAGCAGGAGGAAGGTGTGTGCTTTTAACTTGACATTTCGTCAGTGAAAGTGTGAGAGGAGGAGAGGGAAAAAGTAATTAAAAATAAGAAAGTGTGAGAGAAATATCTATTTATATACTTTGGCCTATGTTTCACTTACAAATATCTGAATAAAGATAAAAAAAAAAAGCCTACAGGGAAAACAGTGAGTGTTACGGAGATGGTTACAGGGCCGGGCGGGGCCGGGCGGGGGGTTGTTTCTTTTCTGCTTGCAGAACTAGTTGCTTTCCCTGTCACCATGTGCAGAGTTTTAAGCCTTTGAGTTTTCCTCTACTGTGACCCAAAAGGCAGCCGCTTGGGGCTGATGTATGAGCCCGTCCTGGCCCTCAGTGTTTTTGTTTTGTTTCCTGGGTATTTTTTGTGGTAGTGGGGATTGAACCTGACATTTGTATTTGTGATGAGTATACAAAAATTGCGTGTGTACTTGGGATCCTTATTTATAGCAATCAGCTTGAGAAATGAGTGCATTTGCTGTGACCTTTTGAACATGTGTATTTCCCTCATCCCTTCTCATCCTGCCACCCCCACGACCTCGTTCTCTCTCCATAAAGTCTATCTTCTTCCTCTCTTCTCTCTTTTTCTTGCTTTTTGTGGCTTGATTTTTTATTATATTGGAGAAGCCATATGATATGTAACCTTCCGTGTCTGATTCGTTTCGTTAAGCATAGTAGTCTGAGCAGGGGTGGTAAGACACTCTTGTCTTACTTCTGATTTTAGGGGAAATGTTTTCACTTTTGCATTGTTTATTACGATGACAGTAGGATTGCTATCAATTGCTTTTATCAGGTTGAAATAAGATCCTTCTATATTTATTTTCATCAGGGTTTTTTTTTATCATGAAAGAACGTTGTATTTGTTCAAGGCTTTTTTTGCATCTGTTGAGATGATTATGTAACTTTTATCTTTGCTTTTGTTTATGTGGTATATAATGTTAATTGGTTTTTACACACGTTGAATCATCCTTGCATTCCTGGGATGAAGCCAACTTGTCCATGGTGTATGATCTTTTAAATTATTTATTGTTTGTAAGTATCTTGTTAAAGATTTTTGCATCTATTTTCATTATAGAAATTGCTTGTAGTTTTTTTCTTTGTTGGGTCTTTATCTGGTTTTGGGATCTAGTTTCCAGGAAGAAGTTTGACAGCATTCCTTTTCTTTCAATTTCATGGAAAACTTTGAGAAGCATTGGCACTAACTTTTACCTCATGTTCTGATAAAATTCCGTTGTGAATCATCAGGTTCTGGGATTTTCTTTGTTAGCAGATTTTTTATTACTGCCTCAGTTTTATCTCTAGTTATTTAACCACTTAGGGTTTTTATATCTTGTTGGTTAAATTTTGGTATCTCATATATGTCTAGGAATTTATTCATTTCTTACAGGTACTCAAATTTATTGAAATACAAGTTTTCAAAATAGTTTTTTTAATAATCCTCTGGATTTCAATTGTGATTTCACCTTAAAAATAATAGTTATATTATGGTAAGAATTCACATTACATAAAATTTAACTTTTTTTGGCAAATACATGAATTTCAAATTCTTAATACATTAGAACCATGAGGTTTGGGGAGTCAGTGAATATCTATGTCCACTTCTTTTTTAGAGATTCACTCCTTTCCTAACTGGTCATTGCCTCTCTTTCTACCATATTGTTCATGTTGGGGCTTTTTTATGTCATTATTTTTGTGTATTTCATAAGAGGGACACCCACCTGTAGTCAGTCTTTTGTGCTTGGTTCATTTCACTAAGCTTTATTGACTCAAGGTGGCCCTCTTTTTGTTCAAGCACTTTGTATCAGTCTTTCTTTATGGCTACATAGTATTCCATTGTGTATAGGTACAACATCTTCTTTAACCATTCCTTTATGGATGGTCAGGTAGGTTGTGTCTGGATTTGGCTATTATAAATTGTGCTGCTATAAACATGGATATACGTATGTCTTTTTTGTATGTTGACTTTATTTCTTTTGGGAACACGCCTACTAGAGCAGTAGCTGGATAAAATGGAGTTTTCATTCTCAGCTTTCTAAGGCAGCTCCAGATTGCTTTTCATTATGGTTGGACCAGATTGCATTCCCACCAGCAGTGTAGTAGAGTTCCTTTTTTCCCACACCCTCACCAACAATTGTTTTCTGAGTTCTTGATGTAGGCCATTCTCATTGGAGTGAGGTGAAACCTCGATATTGTTTTATTTGTATTTCTCTGATGGCCAGTGATGAGGAACACTTTTTCATGTGCTTGTTGGCCATTTGTACTTCTTCTTCTGAGAAGTTTCTTTTCATTTCAGCTGCCCACTTCTTGATAGGATCATTTATTTTAGGGGGTTCATGTTTTTCAGTTCTTTGTGTATTCTATATATTAATCCTTTATCTGAAGTGTTACTAGTGAATATCTTTTCCCACTCTGTGGGTTGTTTCTTTACCTTGTTGTTATTATTATTATTTTGCGGTGCAAAAGCTATTTAATTTTGAGACATGGTCTTGCTCTGTGGTCCAGGTTGGTACTGAACTCAGGATGAAGCCCAGGCTGGCTTTGAACTCATGGCAATCCTCCTATTTCAGCCTCCTGAGTACTGGGATTACAGGCATGTGCCACTATGCCTGACTTAGGTGGTGCTGGGCAATTAAAATTGGGTACTTAGTGTTTGACTTAGCCAACCATGGAATCCTTTCTCCAGCCCCAAAAGCTTTTTAATTTAATGTAGTCCCATTTGTTGGTTCTTGCTGCGATTTCTTGTGCAATTGGCAATCTGTTCAGAAAATCCCTTTCTGTTCCTATGTCTTCTAGGGTTTTACCAATTTTGTCTTCCAGTAGGTTCAGTGTTTCTGTTTTGATGTCCAGTTCTTTGATACACTTTGATCTGGTTTTAGTGTGTGGAGACAGATATGGGTTTAATTTTATTCTCCTGCTTATGGAGATCCAGTTTCTCAGCACCATTTGTTGGAGATGCTGTCTTTTCTCCAGTGGATTGTTTTGGCCCTGTTGTCAAAGATCAGGTGATTGAGGGTGTTTCATTTTGTTTCAGTATCCTCAATTCTGTTCCACTGGTCTTCTTGTCTGTTCTTATGCCAGTACATGTAGATTTAATGACTGTTGCTTTGTGGTATTTTTTGAAGCTTGGGATTGTGATTCCTCCAGCTTTGCCCTTGTTACTCAGAACTGCTGTAGAGATTCTGGGTCTTTTCTGGTTTCATATAAATTTTAAGTTTTTTTTTCCAGTTCTGTGAAAAATATAGTTGGTATTTTGATGGGTATCTCATTGAATCTATATAGTAGCTTTGGGAGTATGGCCATTTTGACAATATTAGTTCTTCCTATCCAGGGACATGGGATGTCTTTCCATTTTCTAAAGTCCTCTTCAATATCTTTCTTTAGGGGTTTGTAGTTTTCTTTGCTTAGGTCTTTCACCTCTTTGGTGAGGATAATTTCTAAGTTGTTGTTGTTGTTGCTATTATGAAGGGGGTTGTTTTTTTATTTCTTTTTCTTTGGATTCATTATTGGTTTATAGAAATGCTACTGATTTGTGGGTATTGATTTTATTTTTATTTATTTTTTCTTTTTGAAATTTGAGACAGGGTTTTGCTCTGTAGCCCAGGTTGGTCCTGAACTCCTGTGTAGCTCAGGTTGGCCTTGGACTCAGGACAATCCTCCTGCCTCAGCTTCCCAATTGCTGGGATTACAGGTGTGTACCACCATGCTCACCTTTGTGTAGTGCTGGGGAATTGAACTCAGAGCCATGCACTTGCAAAGTAAGCACTTTAACCACTGTGTCATTCCTCCACCCCAGGTATTGATTTTATAACCTGCTACTTCACAGAATTAATCTATTAGTTCTAAGAGTCTTTGGGTAGAATTTTTTGGGTCTTCTATGTGGAATATCATGCCATCTGAAAATAAGGATATCTTTACTTTTTTCCTTCCAATGCATATTCCTTGTTCTTGCCTGATGTCTCTTGCCAAAATTTCAAGCACTATGTTGAGCAGTGGGTGTGACGGTGGCCAGCCTCGTCTTGTTCCTGAATTCAGTGTGAGTGCTTTCAGTCTTTCTCCATGTAGGATTATATTGGCCGAGGGGTTGTTAAAAATAACTTGAATCGTGTTGAGATAGGGCCCCTCTCTTCCTATTTTCTTTAGAGTCTTTATCACAAATGATGTTAGATTTTGTCAAATGCCTTTTTTGCATCTATTGAGATAATTGTATGATTTTTTTATCTTCGCATCTGTTGAGGTGGTGTATTATGCTTATTGATTTGCTTATCTTGAACCACCCTGCTTTCCCCTTTTACACTTCTGTTTGTGCTGATGTGGATTTTTTCTGTCCTTCTTTTGATCAGTTTGGCTAGCATTTTATCAATCCCATTTATCCTTTCAAAGAACCAACTCTTTGATTCATCGACCTTTTGTATTGTTAGTTGTTTTTTAGTTTCAATTTCGTTAATTGCTGCTCTGATTCTTATTAATTTCCTTCAACTGCTTTTGGATTTGGCTTATTCTTGTTTCTTTAGGCCTTTAAGTTGCATTATTAGATTATTTACTTGAGATCACTCTGTTTTTGTCATGTGTGCATTCATTGCTATAAAATTTCCTCTAAATACTGCTTTGTGTCCAATAGATTCTGGTATGAGCTGCTTCTGTTGTCATTTAACTTCAGGAAGTTTTGATTTTTTCCCTGATTTCTTCTGTGATCTGTTACTTGTTCAAAAGTGTTTCTGTAGTTTCTTTTGACACCAGGTCCAGCTGGTTTTTTTTTTCTTTCTTTCTTAATCAGGCTTTACAGCAAGTCTGCAAAGGACCTGAGGAACCTCCTTTAATATGCTTCTTCCCCTCATGTCACTCCCCCACCCAGTACTATCAGATGCCATAGAGCCACCTATGTTGAGAACCAAAGTGGTGCCTCCCCACAGAGGCACCAGGAAGAAGGGAATTGAGGCTTCCCAGAGGGGCCTGGTCTCCTGCTGCTGTCCCGATGGAGCCTGCTCCCACTTGGGGAACTGGACTCAGTGTTCCTTTGTCCCCCAGGTGGATCCCAAAGAAAAAGACTCTTCTAAAGGCAACAACACACTGCCCCGTGCACAGGACTCTGTTTATTATGCCAAAGAAGGAAAGAAGAAAATACTGCTAGAACCTTTAGTTGAAAGTGGTGCAGGTAATATGAAGTTTTGCCTTGCTCCAGACAGACCAGAATGGTATCAGATTAGCCATGCATGTGTGTGCATGCATTTGGGTATTAGGGACAAATTTAATGCTGCAGAAATTCTTCTTGACTTGTATGTAATTTTTAATGACATACTCAGCATGTAGGGCGGTGGTACGCAGAGCTGAAAGACAAAATTCAGAGCTCTGGGAATAAGGGACAAGAGGGGGGTGGAGGTGGGCCTGGGAGAGAGACGGGCAGATAGCATGGGCCCCGGGCCTGGCATGCTGCCTGTGTGTAGGTACAGAAGCCAGAGGATGCTGCTGGGCCTCACTACTATGGGTTGGGCCAAAAGTGTACGTTGACTTTGGCTTCTTCATTAGCTGGAATACCCTCTCCATGTTGTTTTCCCAGAAGGTGACGTGTACAAAGCCCCGAAGCCTGCCAAAGATGTCCAAGGGGCACTGGATGTCAAGGAAGACCCAGAGGTGCAGGTGGACGTACCTGTGGACCAGGTAGGCAGTGGGGCAGGGATGATGATTCCCCAAACTCAGCCTCAGTTCTTTCCCTGGTTCTGGGTAGTCTCTAGCACAGGGATCCCCAACCCCTGGGATGTGGACCCATGCTGGTCCACGCCTCAAAATGACTGGGTGTCTGGGACAGATCAGCAGCCACCGGGTGAGCAGCGAGCAAAGCCCACTTCCCATCAGTGCTCTTCTCTCAGGCTCCAAAGCTCTTGCTGATTTTTTTTTTTTTTTTTGAGACAGGGTCTTGCTCTGTAGTCCAGGCTAGTCCTGAATTCCCTATGGAGCCCAGGCTGGCCTTGGACTCACGGCAATCCTCCTGTCTCAGCCTCCCGAGTGCTGGAATTACAGGCATGTACCACTGTACTAGGTTATATGGTGCTGGGGAATTGAACTCAGGGCCTTGCTCTTGCTAGGCAAATGCTGTAACAGCCGAGCTGTTCCTTCAGTCCTGCCACTGAGGACTGACAAGAGGTGAAGTTTCACTCCCCGCTTCCTCCTGCAACTGCCATTTTAGAGCTGTCCTCCAATAACCTGCTGTATAAAAAATGCTCCTTGCCCTTGTCTGTGGGAGAGTGGTCTTCAACTAAACCCATCCCTGGTGTCAAAAAGACTGGGGGCACCTGCTTAGGATGTCCCATGCTCCCTTGGCTCAGTGCTGTGCTGGCCACTGCCTGTCTGAACCTCTCTTCCTTGGGTGCTTCTGCTGTGAGGGCTGTCCTAGCCTCCTAGCCCTTGCGTGGGTGTGCCCAGCTCCTTTGTATTGCCATTACTCTGTCGTTGTCTCTGCCATCCTTCAAGCTCAGCTCCCATGGTGTTATTTCCTTGGGGTGTAGACCCTGCCCCTCACCGGGTTCCCAATGTGCAGGAGGCATCCTCTCCGCCCCTACTCCACCTGCCACCGCACGTTCATATGGGCAATGACCAAGTATCAGGATGATGGTGTGAGTGCAACCTGCCTGCAGGTGCGGACTGAGCTCCCTCAGAGGGACTGAGGGGGATGACTGCTTGCAGGGTGGACACTTGGCCGTGGTGTCTGCTTTCACAGAGGGGTGGGGAGTGCAGTCCTACGAGGGTCCCAGAGATGGGAAGAACGTAGAGGAGGGAGAAGGAGGGAGGAGGAAGCAGGATGAAATCCAGCCCCCCCCAAACAGTGAATGGACAAAGGGTGAGAGGAACCCGGGGGGGGAAATAGGTGGGCACCAGGGTCATGATACAGCTGGAGGCAGGAGGTGGTGCCGGACAGTGCAGAGTGGAAGTAGGCTGGGACACAGGTAGGCTCATCCTGTGTGCCTGGAGGGTCTTCACTTTCCTTGGAATATGGGCCTGCTCCTGGGAAGGGGGTCCGAGGCCAGGCCACCCCTGAAGCTGAATAGCATCATCTCGCCTGCCTGAGGGTGCTAAAAGCTCATTTCCACTTACTAGTTTGGAGAAAATTTATCTTCTGTGAAAGGTGTATATTTGGGTCCCAAGTTAACACTTGGGTTCCTTTTTTATTTCTCTGGATAGACTGCCTCTCTCCCTAAAGATTTCTCCAGAATATTTTCCCCTCTGTGGTACTTGAGATTGAGCCTAGGGCCTACACACTGACCTTGATTTTAGTCATTTTATTCCGATTTTATTGATATGTGTAAGTGCAATATATAAAGTTTACATTGATCTTGAGTATTTTGTGTATATACATATCGTGGCAAAGTTACAAATCCTTCCCCTCTCCCTTTTCAATCCTCCCCCTCCTTCCTCCTCCCTCCAGTTCCCATTATTCCCCACAATAGTTCTATGAAATAATTGTGATCTGGGTTTCTCATATCAGGGAAACCACTCAGTGTATCACCTTCTGCTTTTGACTCACTTCACTAAACATGATGTTCTCAAGTTGCATCCACTTACCTATAAAAGCCTGCAACCTATCTGTCTTTACAGATACACAATTTATGTATCTATTGGTCTGTTGATGGCTATTTGGGTGTCTTCCACATTTTAGCTATTTTTAGTTGTGCTGTTATGAACATGGGTATACATGTATCTTTGTTATATGTTGTTTTTAACTCTTTTGGGAAAATTCCCAGAAGAGGTATCGATGGATTGAAAAGGATATTTATTTCCAGTCTTTTGAAAGACTTCCACTCTGCTTTCCATAGGGATTGTGCCAGTTTACATTCCCACCAGCAGTGCGGGGGGGGGGTGGGGTGGAGAGGGGTTCTTTTTCCCCACAGCCTCACCAGCACTGATTGCTGTTTGTGTTCTTGATATAGTCCAATCTCTCTGGAGTTAGATGGTATCTTAGTGATGGTTTGATTTGCATTTCTCTAATGGCTAAGGGTGTTGAGCATCTTTTCATGTATTTATTGACCATTTGAACTTCTTCACCTGAGAACTGCCTACTCATTTCTTTTGTCCATTATCAATCAGATCTTTGATTTTCAGGAGCTTCCTTTTCTTCAATTCCCTCTTTATTCTGATTATAAGCCTTTTATCTGAGGTATTGATGGTGAATATTTTTTTCAATCTCTTGGTTCTGTTTTTGCCATGCAGAAACTTTTTAATTTGACATAATCCCATTTGTTAATTCTAGGGGCTCTTTCTTTTGCTTTTGGTGTCTTATTAAGAAAGTCCTTGCCAACACCTATGTCTTGTAGATATTTGTCTAATTTCTCTACCAGAAGGTTCAGTGTTTCAGTTTTAATATTTAGATCTTTGATTCAGTTTGATTTACTGTTGGTGCATGGTGACAGGTGTGTGTCTCTATTCATTCTTCTGCACGTGGATGTCCAATTTTCCCAGCACCATTTGTTGAAGAGGCTGTCCTTTTGCCAGTGTGTGCTTTTGGTTCCTTTATTGAAGATTACGTAGCTAAGGGTATTTCATTGTCTCCACATCCTCAATTCTGTTCCACTGGTCTGTCTGTCTGTATTTGTGCCAGTACTATATAGTTTTTACAACTATATTGCTTTATAATATAACTTGAGGTCTGTTATTGTAAGGTCTCCCACTTTACTCCTGTAACTCAGGGTTGCTTTGGCTATTCTAGGTTTCCTCTGGTTCCATTTGAATTTAAGAATTGTTTTTTCAAGTTCTGTGAAAAAAATTGTTGGTATTTTGTTAAGAATTGCATTGAATCTGTATATCAGTTTTGGTAGTATAGCCATATTGACTATATTGATTCTGCCAATTCAAGAACAGAGGATGTCTTTCCATTTTCTGATGTTGTCTACAACTTCTTTCTTCAGTGTAATGTAGTTTTCTTTATATAAGTCCTTCACTTCCTAGATACATACAAAATACCAAAATTGAATGAAAAACACATACAATTTTTGAAAAAATTCTGAGGTATTTAATTTTTTCATTGGCTATTAAGAATGGGATTATTCTTCTGAGCTCTTTTATTCAGTGAGTTCATTGTTGGTATAGACAAATGCTATTGATTTTTTAGTATTGATTTTGCAGCCTGTGATTTCTCTGAAGTTGTTTATTATATTCAAGTGTTTCATAGTGCAGTGTTTGGGGTCTTCTATGTAGATGATCATATCATTTGCAAATAAGGATAATTTGACTTTCTCATTTCAAATGCATATTTCCTTTATTTCATTTTCTTGCTTGATTGCAATGGCAAGTGTTTCAAGGACTATGTTGAATAAACAGAGTGGCGAGAGTGGACAGACCTGTTGTGTTCCTGATTTAAGGGGAAATGCTTTCAATTTCTCTCCATTTACTATGATATTTGCAGCAGGTCTGGCACACATAGCTCCTATGAATTTGAGATAAGGCCCTCGGATACCTATTTTTCTCAGAGGTATATTTTTTTATCATGAAAGGGTGTTGAATTTATCAAAGACTTTTTCTGTATCAATTGAGGTGATCATGTGGTTTTTGCTTTTGCTTTTGTTGATGGGATGTATTACATTCATTGATTTATGTACGTTGAACCAGCCTTGCGTCTCAGGAATGAAGCCCTCTTGATCATGGTGATTGATCTTTCTGATAACTTGCTGGATTCTATTTGCCAGAATCTTATTAAGAATTTTTGCATCTATATTCATTAAGGATATTGATCTATAATTTTCATTCCTGGTTAAGTCTTTGTCTGGTTTTGGGACTAAGGTGGTGCTAGTCTCCATAACTGAGTTTGGTAATATTCCTTCTCTTTCAACTTCATGGAACAGTTTGAGAAGAATTTGAGTTAGTTCTTCCCTGAAGTACTGAAAAAATTCTGCTGTGAATTCATTTGGTCCTGGGCTTTTATTAGTAGGTAGAGCTTTCATTACTGCTTCAATTTCTGTTTGCGTAATGGGGTTTTTCAAAATTTTTATGAATGTTCCATTCAATTTTGTTATTTTTTATGTATCTAAGAAGTCATCCATTTCTTCCCAATTCACTAACTTGTTAGAATATAGGTGTTCAAAATTACTCCTCATAATATTATAAATTTCTGTAGAGTCAGTTGTGATGTCACCCTTTTAATTTCTGTGCTTCTTCTTCTCTTCTTTTAGTTAGTTTAGCTAGAGATTTGTCAATTGTGTTTATTCTTTTAAAGAACCAGATCTTTGACTCAATAATCTTAATTGTCTTTTTAATTTCAATTTCATTAATTTCAGATCTGATCTTTAGAATTTCTTTTCTTGCACTGCTTTTTGACTTAGATTGTCCTTGTTTCTCTAGGGCCTTAAGGTACATCATTAATGTGTTTATTTGTGACTGCTCTGTTCTTTTGAAGTGTGCATTTATGGCTATGAATTTTCCTCTAAGTACTGCTTTCATTGTGACCCATAGATTCTGATATGATGTACTTCCTTCATTATTTAACTCTATGAAGTTTTTAATTTCTTCTCTGATTTCTTCTGTGGTCCATTGTTTGATCAGTAGTAAGTTGTTTAGTCTCCATGTATTTGTGTATTTTCTTCTGTTTCATTTGCTGTTAAGTTCCAGTTTTATTTTACTATGATCTGAAAGTATACAAGAAATTATTTCTATTCCTTTGTATTTATTTAAGCATGACTTATGATCTAGAATATGGTCTATCTTAGAAAATGTTCTGTGTGTTGCTGAGAAGAACATGTATTCTGTTGATGTTGGGTGGAAAGCTCTGTAAACATCTGTTAGGTCTATAGTGTCATTTAACTGTTGTATATCTTTGTGGATTTTCTGTATGGTTGATCTGTCTATCTGTGATAGTGGAGTATTACATTTCCCTGCTACAGTTGTATTGGGGCCTATATGACCTTTCAGATCTAATAGTTTTTGTTTACATAATTGGGTGTTCTGGAGTTGGGAGCATATATATTGATAATTGTGAATTCTTCCTGTTCTATTATTTCCTTAACCAGTATATAGTGACCATCTTTGTCTCTCCTAACCTGTTTTGTTTTGAAATCTGAAGAGTCTGAGACTAATACAGCTTCCCTTCCTTGTTTCATGGGTCCTGTTGCATAAAACATTGATTTCTATCCTTTTATTTTAAGTTTATGAGTTTGCTTGTGGGTAAAGTGTTTCTCCTGTAACAAATTGTGGGTTTCTGGTTTTTGATTCAGTCAGTCAGTCTATGCCTTTTAGTAGGTGAATTGAGGCAATTCACATTTAGTGTAATTATCAAGGTGTATTTGGTATGTTTTTGTTATAGTTTTTCAGCATCATTTACTTTACTTACTCTTTTGTCAGTTTATTCCTTATACGTGTTTTTTCTTTTTCTCTTTGGTCTTTGGTGTCGTTAGCCTCGCTTTTGCTTTCTAAGTTTGCTTTGAGTGTTCTCTGCAGTGCTGGCTTAGTGGCTGCATATTTCTTTAAGCTTTCTCTATCACGGAATTTTTATTTCTCCCTTTATTTTAAAAGATAATTTCACTGGCTATGGCAGTCTGGACTAGCATTTATGTTCTCTTAGTGCTTTGATGATATTGCTGTATGATCTCCAGGCTATCAGGGTCTGGGTTGGGAAATCTGCCGTTATCCTGATGGGCTTATCTTCATAAGTCACCCTCTGTGTTTTCTTACTGCTTTTAATATTCTTCTTTGTGTTGGGTCTCTAGTATTTTAATTATGATGTGTTGTGATGAGGGTCTCTTCTGATCATTGTTGTTTGGTGTTCTGTATGCCTGCAGTAGTTCCATGTTCATTTCTTTCCTGAGATTTGGGAATTTAAAAAAAAAACAATTTCATTGAAGATGACCTTTAAGCCTTTTGTTTTGTCCTCCGTTTTCTCCTGCACTCCCATAATTCTGAAGTTGTTTCTTTTTGAGTCACTCGTCAGCTGTTGGAACCGTTGTCTTTCTTCCTTTTTTGTTTTGCATTCTTTACTGCCTGTATGTTCCAGCTTATCCACTTAATCTTCTAGGTCTGGTATTCTATTCTCAAAGTGATCAAACTGGTCACTTTATTTTTCTATGTGTTTTTCACCTCTTGAATGTCAGCTTTCAATATTTTTATATCTCTACTGAATTCTTCCCTCATTTATTGTATTGCCTTCATGATATTCTGGTTTGTAGCTTCTTTATTTTCCTCTAATTTCTTGTCAAAGTTTGCTGATAGCATAGCTACGTCCTTGCATAGCTGTTTCATTTCTTGTTTCAATTCTAAGAATTTCTGGGCCCAGAAATTATCATCATTTTGCCTTTTTCATCTTTAGGTTCTGCTATTTCAAGTTTCCTGGTATTGTTTTTCAGTGTGTTCGGTCTTTCTGTGGGTGATTTATTACTATGTTTCCTCAGGGTTGTGTTACAGTGAGATGAGGCTCTGGTATTGTTGATGACTCTGTTTCTTTTCCTGAGATTCTTAGACTCTTTCTGGTTTAAGTGTTACCTTGACAGAGTATATGTTAATGTAACTTAAATATGAAGATAATTAACAATGTTAGCACGTATAATTTAAGTAGAGGTTTGTTACCGTACTATCTAATATTAACAACTAATTAGCAGAGTCTAGTAACATTGTATATATTTTCCTCACAACAGTAACGGATGCAGTATACTTTCACTATACATCTAATTGATCCCAGAGTTCACTTATTGAACTGTACTATTGATATTGATAGTATGATATGAACCTTAAGATAACAATGTTCTATATTGTTTTAGTTCCACCTACTATACTACTTTAATTTATTTTAGTTACCTACTAGTTATATATTTATACTAATCCAGTATTAATGTATACAATCAGTCCTTACTTAGTGTACTAATTACCATCCAAACTACTCAAGTTTATTTCTATGTACAATTGTGATGACTTATAAAAGGAATTTGTTCATGACGCCTTTATCTTATTGGTATAAATACATACACATAACCGTGCTACTGGTCTGTTTCTAGTCAAGTAGTGTACAGATAATATGTCTCTATTGGTCTTTCTATGTGGATGAGAGTTATTGATACTTATCAGGTCAAATACTAGAGGAGGTGGAGTACGGAGGGAACAGGTTAGGATTATGAGTTAATTTTAGGCGGGACTTGAAGAGTAGATAAGTATTTGTATGATAGAGAAAAGCCTGGAGATCCCCCTACCCCAGCCCAGAGTTGACAAAGAAAGAAAAGTCCTATGAGTGACAGTACTGAGACTTGGAGAAGTGACAGGGTGGGGGGAGAAGGAGGGACAGAAGAAAAGCACAAAGAGAAGAGAAGGAAAAGGTAAAAGAAAAAAATTAATATAAAGGTGTAGCTAAAGTCCAGGAACTTATTCAGGGGCTTGAAAAATATAAAAGGACTGTAGTATAGAGAAGGGGGGGGAAGGAGGAGCAAGAAGAGGAGAAAAGAGATAATACAGGAGAAAATGAAATCCAATAGACAAAAGAAAAGCCAAGTACAAATTGATGAATTGATCAACCAGCAGCACACAATCCTATAACATCAAACTATGAAGCAACCTAACGGAGCAAAGTAAAAAACAAAAATAAAAATAAGAAAAATAAAATAAAAAAGACTAATGGAAAAAAAAGCGTTTACTCCCCTATGAGTTTATGTGGTTTCAGACGCTGCTGCCTGGGGGCATCACCCCACTCTTCTCTTTCTCCAGGGGGGACTCCTCTTCTTCTCTCCCTTTTGATGCTCCTCTGTGGTCAGGGCTCTGTGGGGCCCAGTTGGGGGTGCTCTGCTTGGCTCCACCCCCTGCGTACGCCTCTCCCACTCCTAGAGGTCCTGGTGGGGCTGGACGCACTCTTCTTGCAGTCCTGCCGTCCCAGTGGGGCACAACTGGGGGCGCGCTGCTCTCTGGGTTCCCTTTGTGGGGTCCCAGCTCCCTCCCTGTAGGTGCTGGTCCCTTGTGGTACCTGCTCAGAGGGCTCTTCATGGTCCTCTGTTACTCGGATTATGTGGATTGAGAAACTTGCAGTCCGCTCACCTCTGTGGCTTTGTGCAAACTGTGGACCTCTGACCACAGACCCCTTTCCTCTCAGGATAGAGGGCAGGAGCCCACTGCTGTGGGTCTGGGAGTTGCCTTCCCGGCTTACCCTGCCCAGTGGGAGGGCCCCACACAGGGCTTCTCCAGTCCGTGACTGCCCAACTTTATTTTTACCTCTGCTCCTTTGGTTATATTATAGATTCCACTTGTATTTTTTATTTCTTTAGAGACAGCTGTCCTAGGGCTTCTACTCTGCTACCATCTTGACTGGAAGATCTATCTCAGTCTTTCTTTTAAATTCGATTTTTGATTCTGAAACAAGCTCTCTCTAAGTCACCAAGTTGCCCAAACTGGCCTTTAATTTGTGATCCTCCTGCCTCAGCCCTCCAGAGCGCTGGGATTCCAGGCCTGTACCACAGGCCTGGCTTCTCCAGCACTTTTGTCAAGCAGGTCAGCATTGTGCTGACACAGGGCAGAGTGGACGTGATCTTGTGTCTGGAAAATTGTAGTGACATGTCTAGCTGTCTGTAGGAGTGACATGGCAAATCACACTTTTTCATGCACTGACTGTTTAGAGCAGCGATCCGCAACCTTCCTGGCACTGGGGACTGGTTTTATGGAGGGTGTTTTGTCTGTGGTTGTGGGTTACAGAGCTGAGCTGGCATCCCAGCCTCAGCTTCACCTCAAACCTCGGGCATTAGATTCTCACAAGGAGCATGCAGCCTCAAGGTTCATGCTCCTGTAAGAATCTGGTGCCGCCCGGATCTGACAGGAGACGGAGCTCATGGCTGTGCGCAAGGGAAGCGCCTGGAAACACAGGTGAAGCTTTGCATGCTGGCCTGCTGCTCACTTCCTCTCTGTGGCCTGCTGCCTAACAAGCCACAGACTGATGGAAGTCCGGGGTTGAGGGGTGCGGATCCGTGTCCCAGACTCGACCCGCTCTTCCTTGTCACCTCTGGCCTGTCCTTCCCTGTCTATGCCCCTTGTCTTCTCTGACACATGGAACTGTGCTTCCTGGGTGGGATCAGTACTGGACCCTGGCCTGGGGCTCGGGGTCTGCTGGTTTAGTGCAGGCCGACTGTGACTGTAATTAAAACCCAGGGCCTTTTCTCCGCAGGTACCAGCGGAAATCATTACAGAAGATGACAACACACGTGATAACGCTCCTTATTTCGAGGGCAGTGAGGTGAGCCCCTTTCATCTTGTTCGTAGTGACATGGGCCTCAGGTGTGGCCTTTTCATCGCTCTGACAGAGTCCACGGCTGAGGATGAAGGGTACAGAGCCACGGGTTGGGTTAGCCAGGTACATCCCTGGCAGGCTGCACTGGGGTCAGGTCCCCTGTGGACCAGGAAGTCAATGGGACGTCCTAAGGCGTCCACACTGGTTCTAGTGACCTCTTACTCTACGTTTCCCCTGAGAGTGTCAGGATGTATTTTTGTCAGGAAGTCAAGGAAGTGGAGGATGGCAGCAATTCCGAGGGCGGCTCCCGCTGATGGTCCCTGCAGCTGTCCTGTTTCGGTGAGCAGCTGCTGTGTCCGTTGCCTCGAGGGGATGCCAGGCCCTGCGTTGTCTGCAGGGAGCAGCGTGGGCTGTCATGGCACTGGCTGTGATTCCTGTCCAGGAGGTTTGGAAACAGCGTTCATGCAGGTGGCCTGTTTCTGGGGTCTGCTGAGATGTCACAGATCTGCAGAAAATACAGTGCTTGGAAAATAAAATTTAGATGCCTCATCATGTAGCTGAGGACTGGGCTTCTGGTGTCCGTCCTTAACATTTGGCCTCTGGATGTCTTTTGAGGTGGTCGCTTGTTCCTCACATCAGGCCTCTGTGAGTAGGAAGCCAGGTTAGAGTCTGGGTGTTGAGTGCTCCAGGGCTGTGCATCAACTTGGGACAGAGGTGGACCTGTGGGCCACCCATCCTTGCTCTGAAACTGCAGCTTCTTCTTCATCTCCTATTTTGAGACAGAAATGACTGTGCGCCGAGGAGAGGACACTGGAGCCACCCCAGGGCCCAGGCTTTTCACCCAGCTCACCAAGGGTTGTTTGTGGGGGAAAGCCAGGGCTCACAGGGAATTTGTCCAGGCTTGTAAAAACAAAAACAAAAAGCTCTAAAGAAGATGGAATACAAAAGGGTTTAATAGAATTATACCAGATAGCAGTGGTGGCATATGTCGGTACTCCACGTGTCCTGGGAAGCCGAGGCAGGAGAATCACAAGTTTGAGCCTAGCTGGGGCAACATAGTGATTTAGTGACATCTTGTCTCAAAGTCCAAATAAAAAAGCCTCTGGGGATGTGGCTCAGTGTGAAGGCCCTGCGTGGGATCCTCGTTACCTCCGACAAAAGGAAGGGAAACACGACCAACGGTGCCATTGGAAGAGTTTCTTCCTGCTCCCTCACCTCGTGGGGCAGCTGGGATCTCAAGTTTGTAGCTGAAGTTGTCATCTTCATGTAGACGAGCAAGGACACTTGGAACTGAAGGCACAGAGCACATCTAATTCCTCAATGACCGTTGTGAAAGGAGGAACGCCAAAGAAACCAGCTATCCCCAAGCGCCAGGCTGTGGGTGAGGAAGAGCACTTGCTCACACTGTGGGAGGAGGGAGCAGATGGAGGACGTGGTCACCTCTCACACGGGGACTGAACACAGGGTGGGACAGAATCCGCACACCCACTTCACCCGCAGAACTCCAGCTGCCTCCTGCGGGCCTGGCCAGCCGGTGAGGACTGCCTCCTTGCCCTCCTGACCTGCTGCAGGAGGTCCCTTGGGCCTTGGGGAGCAGCCACACATGGGGGGGGGGACTTTGTGCCAACCAGCAGCAGATTGAGCCTCGTGGCGCTTCACCTGTGGGTGTTCACGCAGAAGCATCAAGCCCGCTGGAAGACAGAAGGGGTGAGAGCCTGGAAGAATAGGCGTAGCACACGACTTCATGGACAGAAAACCAGTCACACAAGAGATAACACCACAATCAACAAATCAGATTAGTTCAGGGTGTTTGCACGGCGACGGAAACAGTCAACAGTGAAGAGTCTGCCTGCAGAATGGAAAAAAATACTTGCCAGCTACTCCTTGGACAGAGGAATAATGTCCAGCACATATAAAAATTTTAAAAAAAGGCCTTTTAAAATAAAAGACTCAGTCAGAAATGGATAGTTGAAAGGAAGAGATACTTTTTATTGGCATTTATCTATGTGATCTACAATGGCTTACATAAAGCTTGAGAATTTTGTGTACATATATATATATATATATATATATATATATATATATATATATATATATTTCAACATCCTTGCAATCCTTTTTCCTCCCCCTTCTTGTCCCTCCCATCCCCGTTCTCCTTCCCCCAACTCTCAATATTTCACCCATTTAATTTATAAATTGCCTGTATTTTGGGTTTCTCATAATAGAGGACCCATGCAATATTTCATCTTCCCAGTTTGATTCACTTCACCAGGCATGATGGTGTCAGGTTGTGTCCATTTATATACAAATGACTCAAATCTGTCTATATGGAAGATTAGTACTCCATTGTGTCCAAATACCACTTTTTTGTATCCATTGGTCTGTTGATGGGTATTTTGGCAGCTTTCATAATTTAGCTATGGTTAGTTGTGCTGCCACAAACGTGGCATCTTGGTTATATGTTGCTTTTAACTCTTTTGGAAAGATACCCAGAAAAGAGGTTTTGCTGGATCAAATAGAATATTTATTTTCAGCTTTTTAAGGAGTCTCTCCGTAATGGTTGTACCAGTTTACAGTCGCACCAGCAGTGTAAAAGGGTTCCCTCTCCCCTGCAACCTTGCCAGAGTCCGTGACTGTTAGAGTTCTTGATATACCCTTTTCTCACTGGGGTAAGGTGATGTCTCTGTTGCTTTGATTGGCATTTCTCTAATGGCTAAGGATGTTAAACATTTTTTTCATGTATTTGCTGACCGCTTGTACTTCTTCATGTGGGAGCTGTGTATTCATTTCACTCACCCATTTTTTAATTGGGTCTTTGATTTAAGGGTTTTATATTTCATCAGTTCCTTGTATATTCTAGTTATTAGCTTCCTGTCCCAGGTAAAGGTGGTAATTTTTTTTTTTTTTGCCATTCTGTCGGTTCTCTCTTCATTCTGTTAAATAGTTTCCTTTGCCATGCTGGGACTTATTAATTTGATATAATCCCATTTGTTGATTCTGGGGCTCTTTTACATCAGGTGTCCTATTAAGCAAGTCCTTGCCCACACCTACATCTTCAGAAGCTTTCCCTACTTTGTCTTCCGGAAGGTTCAGTGTCTCTGTTTTAATGTCTAGGTCTTCGGTCTACTTGATTAGATTTTGGTACATGGTGATAGGTGTATGTTTAGATTCGTTCTTCTGCATGTGGGTAACCAATTCTCCAAGCACAATATATTGAAGGTGCTATCCATTTTCCAGTGTATGTTTTTGGCCTTTATCAAATATTAGAGACCGGAGGGTACTTGAGGTTGTCTCTATATCTTCGGTTCTGTTTCATTGGTCCATCTCTCTGTTTTTGTGCCAGTACCATATGGCTTTTTTCACTGTTGTTTTGTAATGTAACTTGATATGTGATATCATTTTGCCACCTGCTTTTATCTTGTTTCTCAAGATTGCTCTGGGTATTCTGGGTCTCTTGGTTCCATGTAAATTTTAGGATTGATTTTTCAAGATCTGTGAAAAAGGTTGTTGGCATTTTGATAGGAATTCCATTGAATCTGTATATCAGTTTTGATAGTTCAGCCGTTTTGACAACATTAATTTTGCCTCTCCAGGAGCAGGGCACTCTTTAATTTCTTTTTTTCAAGATAATATAATTTTTTTAGAGGTCCTTCAACTTTTTAGTTAGGTTGATTCCTTGGTATTTAATTTTTTTCAGGAGTTACTGAAAATGGGATTATTCTTCTCAGTTGCTTATTAGTGAGTTCATTGTTAGCACAGAGGAATGCTATTTTTTGTATTAATTTGGTAGCTTGCAATTTGGCTTAATTTTTTAATTAGTTCTAAGAGTTCCATGGTGAAGTTTTTCAGGTCTTGAATGTAGAGAATTATGTCATCTGCAAATAAGGATGGTTTGGCTTCTTCCTTTGTTATATGTATTTCTTTATTTCATTCTCTTGCCTGATTGCTCTGGACAGGTTTCGAGGACGATGTTGAATAGGAGTGGTGAAAGTGGACAGCCCTGTCATGTTACTGATTTGAGGAGAAATGTTTTCATTTTCTTCCCATTTACTATGATATTTGCAGTAGGTTTGGCATATATGGCTTCTATCAGTTTGAGGTAAAGCCCTTTTATATAATTTTCTTCTGAGTTTTTTTTTTTTCATCATGAATGGATGCTGGATTTAGTCACAGAGGCCTTTTCTGCATCAATTGAGATGGTCATATGATTTTTGTTCTTGCTTTTATTAACGTGGTGTATTACAGTAATTGATTAACATGTGTTAAATCAACCTTGCATCCTAGGAATGAAGACAACTTACAACTTGGCCATGGTTTATGATCTTTTTAACAGTTTGCTGGATTCTCTCTGCCAGTATCGTATTGAGGATTTTTGCATCTATATGCATTAAGGAGACTAGTCTATAGTTTTCTTTCCTTGTTAAGTCTTTGTTTGGTTTTGAAATCAGGGTAATGCTAGCTTCCAAAAATGAGTTTGGCAATGTTCCTTCTGTTTTGATTTCATGGGACATTTTGAGAAGAATTAGTGCTAGCTCCTCTTTGAAGCACTGGTAAAATTCTGCAGTGAGCTCTCCAGTCCTGTACTTTTCCTCATGGGTGGAGACTTTATTACTGCCTCAATTTCCGGGTGTGTTATGGGTCTAGTCAGACTTCATATGTCTTCTTTGTTCAATTCTGGTGTTTTGCATGTGTTTAGAAATTTATCCATTTCTTCCAAGTTCTCTCATTTGCTAGAGTATAAGTTTTCAAAATAGTTCCTTATAATTTTCTGAATTTAGGCAGTGTTCATTGTGACTTCTCCTTTTTTATTTCTGATTGCATTGATGTGGACTTTTTCTTTCCTATTTAGCTAGAGGTTTATCAATCTTGTTTATTCTTTTGGAGAACCAACTCTTTGATTCATTGACTTTGTATTTTTTAGTTTCAATTTTATTAATTTCTGTTTTGATCTTTATACTGTTTTTTTCTTCTCCTACTTTTCGATTTAGATTGCTCTTGATTCTCTAGGCCCTTGAACTATATCATTCAATTGTTTATTTAGGATTGCTCTTTTTTTTAATGTGTGCATTTATATCTATGCATTTTACGCTCAGGACTGCCTTCGTTGTGTACCACAGGTTCTGGTATGGTGTTCTTTCTTCATTGTTCAACTTTAGGATGGTTTTTATTTCTTCTCTGACTCCTTCTGTGACTCGTTGTTGTTCAATGTTAAGTTATTTAGTCTCCATGTATTTGTATAGTTTCTTTTGCTTTTGATTTCTAATTTTATTCTGCTATGATCTGAAAGTAAGCAAAAATTACTTTGACTCTATTGTACTTATTTAAACATGCACTGTGGCCTATAATCTGGTCTATTTTGGAAATGTCCCATGTGCCACTGTTGTGACTGTTGGAACACTCTATAGATATCCTTAAAGTTTTTACAACTGTGGCTTTATAGTATAGCCTGATGTCTGGAACTGTAATGCCTCCTGCTTTGGTCTTGTCACTCAGGATTGCTTTGGCTGGAACATCTTTCTTAAGTACAGGGTGCCCCTAAGCTCACTGTGTAGTCCAGTTTGGCCTTGACCTCACAGTAGTCCTCCTGACTCAGCCTCTTGAGCACTGAGATTTTTAAGCACCACTGTCCTTTACTGTAAGAAATTAAATTTAAACATCCACTCTGCATTTTGCTTACCCCTTATAGTTTCCACGTCCTCCTTGCAGATACTTGATCACTGCGTATTTTTTAAAATAATAGGACAAAGGGGAAGAAAAGCATTATGAAGATATTGAAAGAAAAGTTTGTATGCATGAGCTATAGTTTGCGATTCTCATCCTGAAGGCAAGATTCTCTGGGCCCTCGTATCTTGTCAGTTGTGTTCTTAGGAATGTAGCTTCTGTCCCTGTCACAAGCCACTGCCTTGTTCCCAGACCTAGGGAACAAACTTCACAAGAAAAGAAGCACCCTCCAGGAATTTTACCCAGGCAAACCATCCTAGTAAAAGCCAGTGTCCCCACCTGGCAGCCGCAGGAGCTCTGTCCCCAGCTCAGCTTAGCCCTGTTAGATCGGGTTCTCAGCGTCACTTGCTCAATGGCCCTGTGCGTGTCACAATTTCTCATATGAAAATGTAAAATTCCATTGACTCTGTCCTCAGTCACATGCATTCCCCATGGCTCAACCAGACCCTGGGCCACACATGAATGCATGCAAGAACGTGGCTGATCTAAGCTGGCCTAGGAAGGCCTGAAGGGCTTGACACTGGCTGGCTGATGGCTGAGTGCTCTGTCCTCCGTCCCCTGTGTGACTTGGGGACACTCTTCGAGGTCTCCTCTCGAATGAAGTTTTTGTCACATTGTCCTTGGATAACAAAACTCATTGTCAGGGCTTGAGAGTGTCCATGCAGGCTGCTGAGTGCCCGTGCTTTTGCTAGCTGACAAGAGGAAGAGTCCCAGAGGGGCTGTGGGGCAGAGCACACGACATGGTTCTGTCCACGTGTCATGGGAACAGCTGTTCCTGGGGAGACATGAATACCCACATCCACTTGTCCCAAATGGGGCACAGTGGGTGGGCCAAAGTAACCATGACACCTGCATCCAACTCAGGGAACCAAAGTGCTTATTGGGGTCACTCACAGGAAGTGTGCATGAGCATCCACCCACAAGGGAAAAGGTGAAGGGTGACCCACAGGGGTACATGTGAGAGGTTACCCACAGGGGCATGGGTAAAGGACCACTTCCAGGGGCATGAGCGAGGGGCTACCTAGAGGGGCATGGGTGAGGGGTCACTATAGGCCCATGGGTGACTCCGCAGCAGTTGCATTACAGGAAAACCGCCCCAGAGTAGATGGTGCTCACGGAGCCTGCACCCTGCCTCTCGGCCTTGCCTTAGTTCTTCCCTGGGGAACTTCTCTTTGAGAAGCTCTCCTTTTCCCCGTGTTTTCTCTTCTCCCTCTTTTCTTTCTTTCTTTTTCTTTGAGTCAGGGTCTCACTCTGTAGCCCAGGCTGGTCCTGAACTCACTGGTGTAGCCCAGGCTGGCCTTGGATTCAGGACAATCCGCTTGCCTCAGCCTCCCAGGTGCTGGGATTTTAAGTGTGTGCCACCACGCCCAGATTTATGTGGTGCTGGGACTCGAAATGCAAGGCCTTGTGTGCTATGTAGCTCCTGACCCTCTGCACCCTTCAATACCTCCAGGTGTAGTGTTCCCCCACAGGCCCCAGGTTGTGTACACAAACAGGAGGGCATGTTCCACAAGCTGTGGTGTGTATTCTGAATGACACTGTGCATAGGTCATGGGACGTGCAGAGCCTGCAGGAGAGGCCTGGATTCCTGGCCCAGCGCCCCCTTTCCCTTGCCAGGCATTTTTGTTAGGTTACAACCGCCTCTCACTTGATTGCTTCAGTCAGTATCTTACCTTTCAAGATTCAGTGAGACCACAGGTTTGAATGTTATAGAAACCATCACCTAGCTGAATCTAAAATCACGTGTGTGCTATTTGTTCTCAAGCCGGGTAACAAAAACTTGAAATTGGGTCCGTGGTGGGTAACTCCCTTGTCAAACACACATGATCAGTTGTGTCTCCTGGCATCCTGGCCTTGGGACTCTTAGCAGCCAGCCTGTCTGCCCTGGGCTGCAGGGACAGTAGCCTTCATCCACAATGATGTCCCCAGAAATATGCACAACAGGAGTTTTTTTAAAAAATTAATTAATTAAAATTTCATTTATATCACCTCCCTTTCCCCTTCCCTCTCTCCCTCCCCCCTTTCCACAAGGTCCATCCCACTGTTGGTTTCAACATCAAAGAATCATCTGAAAAATTTTGTCTCCTGTTTGGCACAGGTGTTACTCGCTCTTCCCTTACAGGGAAGTTTTGCCAAATCCCACGTAAGGAATGGCGCGGATCGAAGCAATGCAAGGTGCGGGTCGTCTCATTTTCTGAGCCTCAGTTTCATACTTGCAAACTAGGATAATTGCCTACCTGTGACATCAGTGTGAAGATGACAAATATTCATGCAGTGCCGTCCTGGGTGGGCTGGTGGCAAATCTGTCACTCTCCCGGCAATCTCAGTCTCCACAGAAAGGCTTACAGTCCCGCAAAGCAGGGGCTCGATTTTGCATGTGATTGCGTTTATCTCAGCATAGCTGTTCACAGTGCCGCATCCACAGTGAGCATTAATTGTATCCACAAACAGATTTTTCTTCTATATTTCACAATATTTGAAAAATTAATACTTTGTTAAATTATCGTTTAGATTTACTATAGAATTTATTAGCCGAGTAGAAGACAAGGGAAGATGGGAACCTGTTTGAACTGAGAAGGGGCTGGCCCATATGTTTCTCCTGAAGAAATGCCTTAGAGTATACGGTAGATTTTCATATTTCCTTGTTGTCTGAGATTTTACTTCTGATTCAAAGCAGTGCCTCTGACTGCTTTGTGAGTCACCCCGCCCCCCGTGTCATTGTCAGCCGCTCTCTCTTGAACTGCTTAGTTCTTCTCGCTGAGGTTGTCTCTGTGCATCCAGGGCACACCTCTTTCCCCGCCAAGGACCACTCCTTGTCCAAAACTTGCCTGTAACTGGGTCCACAAGAGGCTTGGTGACGCCAAGCTTCTAGTTTCACGTTGGACTCTCTTCTCCAACACAGTTTGACTTTAGGTTGGGGTCATGATGACGACAGAAGTAAACAATCTTGTGCACACTTTGGGTACAGTGGTTATGGAACAATTGTCTGTCATTGGTTCATGTCTTACTGCTTATCTAGTTACAGATTATTTTATCATTATTGTATTTTTCCATCACTATTTTCTTAAAAAAGAGTCATCCCTACCTTGTTTTCTAATTTCCCGTTCATTGTAACTCCTCTTGAAATCGCCTAGTGCTTTGAGATTTCCGGGAGACAGGGTTCTCAGCAGCTGGTGGAGGGTTTGAGGAGGTGGGTGTGACCCACAGGTGCGTGGCCAGCAGGGGCGCCACTGAAGCTGGGAGACAGGGTGCCTGCGGCCACAGTTCACCCGGAAAGAGCCCGAAACATGACCGGGGAGACAGAACAGAACAAAACAAACAAAAAGCCCTGCGTCACTGAGAGTCTACCAAACTCTAAGAACTGTGGAAAATCGCCATAACCCTTTTAAAGTGATTGAGGTAGTGGCTTATGGCAATTCACATAGTAGCATCTAAATGATTTGCATGCTTCGCAGATGCTCAGCGGAGGGCCTGAGGCGTGTCCTTCACCTGCAGCTAGGGACGAAAGCGTCTTCCGAGTGTCTCAGGGAAATAGCGCCGCCTGCGAACCCAGCAGGGAGATCTGTCTTGTCTGACCGCCTCCGTCAGCCGAGGGCTTTCCCGTGATTATGGAAGTGCCCAGAAGCCCTGGGTCCTCTGGTTCAAGCTTGGTCTCTGACTCAGGATTTTCTTTTTGTGTGTGCGCATGATATAAAGAAAATGGCATTGATTCTTTAATTGATTTTTTAAAATTCATGACCTGCCCGTTCTCTCACCCCGTGTTTTTCTCTTATTATCCTGATGGGCTCATCGCTAAGTATTTTACGGCCTCCCTAAGAGACAGGGTCAGTATGGATTGGCACCGAGAGTCTCCAAAGCTAAGTGTGAGTCATCAGCGGTACTCAGCGAGTGGGATCATTAAGTAATGAAATCCGGGGTGGGGGTGGGGTGGGGCTAAGGGACTCCAGGAGAATAGAAACTGGATTCTTTCCTTTATAGCAGGTTCATCTGGATTTAAGTAAAACGTCTAAGTATTTTGAAAGTTCCTCTTCCATATTCTCACCCTTTTCCCCTTTCTTCTATCCTTCCCGCTGCCCATGGAACTTCTCAGATGTATTCTTGTCATATCTCATCAGTTTTAAAGAGCCTCAGCCACAGTCTCAAGGATTTCGGGTTATTCATTCTTTTCACTTTTTCTTCTTTTTTTCCCCTAAAATAATTTTTTTTTAAATTTTTCACCTGAAACCTTGATCACACGTGTGTTAGACCAGTTAAGATTGTTCTGCTGCTCCTAGGTGGTCTCCCCACCCTCTGTTCCTTTCTGTCCTTCCAGTTGGGTAAAGTCTCTTGACCTGCCTTTAATTTTATGGATATATATTTTTTGCTTCTGTTTATTTTATTGGTGATTCTGTCTAATTATCTGTCCTTATTTAAAAGCCAACTTCTCATAATTCCATTTAACTTTTCTCCAATTCCATTTCTTCCGAATTTTCTCATTCATGAATACCTGATGTCCACCTCTTCCGCAGGAGTAGGTTTGGCAAACTTTCCCTAGAAGAGGCAGAGAGTGAATATTTTAGGCTGTGGGCTCTAGCCCCTCTCTCTAGCTGTTTAGCTCAGCTGTGTGGTGACAAAGCAGCTGCAGACAGTGAGTAGGTGTGGCAGGTTCTAGCAGCATGCTTACTGAGTCTGGAGCAGAACTGGAAGGAGCAGGTGCGTCCCATGGGCTGACGTCTACTTTCTTGTGCTCCAGTTGCTTATGGATTTATTCTGGTCGTTTCAAATTCCCCATTGGACATTTCCAACACGTGGGATGGACCTATACTTGGTCCCATGGATTGCTTCATGACGTGATGGGGTGGTTGTTTTTTCTCTCCTTGTGTTTCCACACGTTGGAGAAGCTTCAGCTGACAGCTTTGCCTCATTCATAGCAGGGTACCACAAACATTTCCTATGAAGTGTGTTGGGAAGAATTTTAGACCCTGTGGGCTGTAGTGGTGTGCTCGCAGCTGGCTCCTCAGGCCTATTCCTTTGTTGGAGTAGATGCAGGCCATGTGTGGGAGGAGGCTACCTTCCTGGGGACTTCGGTGTGCAAAAGCAGATGGTGGGCTGGACTTGGACACGTGGTCTGTGGAGCTGAGGGTGCACAGTACCTACACACGGGAGCTCGGGTGCTCCTTCCTCTACTAGGCTTTTCACGGGGCTTGACTCAATCTAGATTGGAGTTGAGTTTAGCGCTGTTGTTGCTATGATTACCCCTGCATGGCCTCCAGCTTGACGTTTATGGCCTTGTGATGAACAAGGGCTGGATTTCCGGGAGAAATATTCTCAGCACTCTTGTTCCTCTTTCTCTATGCCGCCCTGCCTTGATCTCCTGCCACTGTTACTTGAAGCTCTGTGACCTTTGGCTTGAGGTTGTGTCTCTGGGTCTTGGGGCAGGAACTTTCTGGTAGTCTTGCCTGTTCTCAAGTACAAGGGACCCACCACAGTCTGGACCCAGACCTATTTTTCTTTCTTTTCCTTTCTTTCTTTCTTTTTTGTAGTGCTGGGGATTGAGTCCAGGGCCTTTGCACTGAGCTATGTCTCCATCCCATTTTTCAGACTTCATTTAATGACAAGGTCTTGATAAGTTGCTCTGTTGTCCAGGCTGAGCTTGATCTTATAACCTTCCTGCTTCAGCCTCCCAGAATGTTGGGCATATGGGCCTGTGGCACTGGGCTGGGCTCCGAGCTATACTCAGAGTGGGAGGATTTCACTTCCTTTGCTGTCCATCCCTCAGTAGGTCTCCCCAGGGCCCTGGATGGCAGGTGTTGCTGTTTCCCCCACAACAGCTTAGACTTGGCCCCTGCAGGGGTGTGTGCAGGGCACAGGGCTTCTGCAGCAGTGGCTGCTCTTCTCCCAGATCTTATATCTTTGGAGCTCGCTGTGAACCTTCTGCCTGGAGCTGGTTCTCTTCCATGAGCCTGAGGGAGGATTCAGTCAATCATCACCTCTCCCTGTAGCCCCTGTAGGATGAGTGCCCACTCTCACTCTTACCTACTGAAGCTCTTGGGATCTTTTCACCCCTGCTTGGTGGTCTCACCTTTCTTCCTTACAAGATTGCCTCTACAAAGCTGGGCTCTGGTTACACGTCTGTGGAAGGGTCTGCCCACCAGCTTCCTGGTTGGTGTGTTAATTTGCCTTTCAGATGGGTTTATAGTCATAATTTTGTAGATTTTCTGGCCTTTTTCCTCATTAGCATGGGAGGTATTCTCTTTCCTGAGTCTCACCTTCCACATGGAGGTGGGGTCTTTGTGGTATGGGACGTGGCTGGGAGGAAAGGTCATTGGTGGACAATGTAGACCAACCCACAGGGGCCAGTGGGAATCAGTTGCCTCACTTGAGGTCTCCAGCTGGGGTTTGGAAGTGCCTTTGCCACAGAACTTATGTCAGGACACACTTGCTGTGAGCATTCCAATTCTGAGGACTCTTGTCCACAGCCCGGAGAAGTGTGAGCTGCTAACACTGCTGGTTTCTGTTTCAGGGAGACAATTCACGAGTGTCTTTTAAGAAAAGGTTTCCCTTAAGGCACAACACAAAGAAAAAAGGTATGTGACGTAATGTTAAAGACATAGAAACATACATACTCTGCTCTAATTTGGCTGCCCATGAGAATGTGAGGCCCTACTGTTGATAGTTAGTACGTGTTACAGGTTAAACTTGTCTCTGGAAATAGAAAGAAACTCAGAGAACATTTACGGAGGACAGATCTTTCTTCCTGTCCAGTCTCCCTCATATGCCCACCCTAGAATCTCATCATAATATCACCAAATTATAAATTCCTAAATTTCTTCGTTAACTGTTTACCAGTAATCATACACACTGTTTTGCATTCAAGGTTTATAAAACAGTTTAGCTAAGAGTTCTCATGGGTGTGATGTAACAGCGATGAGGAATTGAAGGAGGAGGAAGAGGAGAAGGCCTGTAGTATGAAATACCACCATGCATTGGAAGGCACTTTGCAAAGTGTCAAGGTCCTTTGGAGGCATTTAATGTCGTGGTGCACAGCTGATTTCTCTCTGTGTTTGCATGAGGAGGGAGCAGATGGGGTTCACCCATGGAGGAGAGAAAGCCTTGGAGAAAAGGTTCATCAGGAGCCAGTGGAAGGTCAGGTGGAGGCAGGAGGGACTCTGTGTGGTTGGACACGGTATCTGGGGCCAGTGGACCATGGCAGCGAGAGTTCTCAATGTGGGGGTGACTTTTCTTAGGTGTCCTTTCCTTCTCTGGGTTAGGCGGGTCAAAGGACACAGGCTTACAGATATCATGTTACATACAGTCTGCCAATTAGGGCCTCCGTTTCAAAATTTCATTATGATGGTCATTATTCCACTACTTACGTTTGAACAACCCTTTGAATGCTGAGGAGGTATAATTTCTGTTGAAGCTGGAGAATGTTTACCTGTTTTTTTTTTTACACCCGTTATGGTCAATGCCAGCAGGATTGTCAGATTAGCTTTTCTTTGTTTTCAAGAAAAGAGATTTATAAAGTGGATTCTCCAGATCTTAAAATCTGAAGGTGGTCTTGGCGTCCCCTTGGAGAAGTATGTCTGGGCCCCAGAGCACCACCTAGTGACCCACTGGGAGACTCAAGTAAGATGGGGACTGGTTCTCTGCCTCCCTTTCCTTTCTGGTACGTGGTTTTTCATCCAGGAATGACCTTCATGTGACATTGCCTCGGTGAGAGATACCAAAGGCTCACTGTCTCCTTCCCACTCTTGCCCCTTGCTGTCAAATTGTGGGTGCTTTTAAAAATCCCATGAAATTCTACATACTTACATTGAGACTTGAGTAAACGTATATTGAAACGTCTGCTGCAATAATAATTTAAAAATATACACGGTGACAAAACACCCCCTAGCCATTTCTCTGAATTTAACTTTCAGGACAGTTCTCTCACCAGATGACCGCTGTCTCACGTTGTGCAGGAGAAAAGAGTGACTGATGACCTCCCTTGTCCTTGGAGACAGAGGTCACAAATGAGAGAGCAGACATTGAGGTGAATCTGCCTCCTGTCCCTCCAGTGCTGCATTGCTGGTGCATCCTTGGGCTGGGTGAGCTGGCCGGGTCCAGCTCATCTGGGGTCCCTACTTGGGTGCTCACCCATGGGTTCTCCATGGCCCGGGACCTGGGTGGCCCGAGGAGGTGCCTCTGAGCTCTTTTATGAGTCCTCCATGCTCTGTACCTTTGGGCTGCATGGTAGCTCCTCGTTTGATGACAGCCTTCAAGGCCTCTGAGTGGGTTTCTATTCACATACCTGACGCAGGGTTGTTGAAGCTGATGGCCCAATCCTGGGCCACCAGAGATTGCGGCCTAGCATGGGGTCGTATTTGGGAAGACAAAATGAGTCCACTGGACACCTTGCTTAAGAAATGCTGCTGTCCTCGGGATGCTTACACCTCTCAGTGGCTATCTACTTCGTCACGGCCCATTGAGTCAGGTGCTCGGAAGTCCCGAGGCGCTCACCAGTTCCCACACTCACTGCCAAAACCACCACAGCCTTCCGCGTATTTTGTGAGAATCTGCAAGTTTCTTTTTTGCTGGGAGAATGAAGCAACTTTAAATCCTGAAAGTTTAAACCCATGTAGTAAGCAGTCTGTTTTCCGTAGCTCACCGGGTATAACATTCGGCTCTGTTTTATTGTAGTTGATTTTGTTTGTTACGGGGAAAGCAGACAGGTATTCCAAGAGCAGACGCAAAGGAAATAGGAAACAAGTCGAGTGCTATCTTTCCCACCGTCCTCTGAGCAGCGCCTTCCGGCCCCCAGGCACCCTCAGGCTGTGGGTGCCTTTGCTTTGTGCTAGTTTCTTTGTGTGTGTGTGTGTGTGTGTGTGTCTTTTGTTGTACGTGTGTGCATTTTGAGATAGAGTCTCGCTCTGTATTCCAAGTTGGTCCTGAACTCACAATGGAGCCCAGGCTGGCCTCGAACTCATAGCAATGCTCCTGCCTCAGCCTCCTGAGTGCTGGGATTATAGGCGTGCGCCACCATGCCCCGCTAATCTTTCTGTGGCTCTGAGGAAGCGAGCCCCAGGCCTCATCAGTGCCAGGCAAGCTCTTTAACCGCTGAGCTGTGCCCCCACCAGCCCTCTCTGTGCTGTTTTGACATTCTCAAATTTCAGTTTGCTGAAACAGCTTGCTCCAAAAAAAATTAAACCTTAATGACTTATTTAAATTTTTAATTGTTATGTATCTTTGAGTAAGCAACAGAAATCCATTTCCCTAATACAGGACTCTGTGCATTTTTTTTTTTTTTTTTTTTTTTTTTTTTTTTTTTTTTTTTTTTTTTTTTTTTTTTTTTTGCTGCTTCTTTAGGAGTTCTCACTAGAGTGGCGCTAAGCAGAATGCAGCCTTCAGCCTTCTGGTGCCTCCCTTAGCCCTTCCGGCTTAGAGAACACCACCCCCCCTTCCCTTTTCTTATCAGGCATCCAGTGGACAAAACCTCTGCTCTTTGGAGGAGCTGTGAGTTATTTACACCAGCAGTCCCCAACGTTTTTGGCACCACTGACTGGTTTCGTGGAAGACAGCTTTCCATGAGTAGGGTTGGGCATGATGGCACCTCACCCCGACCTTGGATCACCAGGCATTAGATTCTCAACGACAGCATGCAGCCTAAGTCCCTGGCACGCACATTTCACAGCAGGGGTCTGCCTCCTGTGAGAATGTAACGCAGAGGCAGAGGTCAGGCGGCCCCACGAGCAGCGGGGAGCAGCTGTGAATGCAGATGAAGGTTGGCACCGGACCCACCACCCACCTCCTGCTCTGGTTCCTCACAGGCATGGACTGATACCAGTCCGTGGCCCTGAGGTTGGAGACCCCTGCTTTACACCTTAGTGTGATGTTCAGTCAGTGTCTCAGTCTCTCCTGAAACAAGTTCTTGTGAGGCATCCTGGTATTTAGTGGGGGTAGCCCCCTTTCCTGTGTGCGCAAGTGGGTTTCGTACCCGCTTGTGAGGGCAGCCCCGTGAGCCCCCCATAGAGGCCTCTGCAAATCTTAGGGCTTCTGTGCAGGTTCACAGCGATTTGCCTGGTGATTTAGCCAGTTGGGCTTTGTTTCGATTGTAAGTGTACTCAAAACAAAGCACTTGAATTCCAAGCACCTTTACTTGGGGAGTTTATATTGTTTTTATTTATTTCCTTTTTGTGACCGACCCACATAGTGACGTCCTGTGGTCTCTTGCTCAGGTATAGAACGATGCTTAGGACAACCAGTCGGTGCCGTGGACAGCAAGCACCGAGCCTACGTCCCAGGGACCTGGCAGTGGCCCTGGACCTGCTGTCGAGGGGCTGCGTTGGCACAGGCCAGCTGCAGGGGCCCCACGTCCTCGTGGGTAAGCTGAGGCCCACGAGCTCCTGAGGCCCTCCCTTTGGTTCTGCCATGCGTGGCTTTTGTGCACCCATGTGTAATCAATCCTGCATGCTGTTGCCTTAGCTTCGCCCTCAGTGCTGTTGTCATGCAGGGTTTGTGCCAGTGTAGCATGCAGGGGCCTGCAGCCGTGGGCCAAGGGCACGGGGGTCACTTTGGGCCATGTGCTGGGCTTGCGTTTGACCTGGGATTAAGCGTCGAGTCCAGCTTTTCTGCATCGAGAGACAGAAAGACTGGAGGCAGTTCTAGCTCACGCACGACGGCTTCTCCTTAGACGCTTTCCTCACCCCAACCTGCAAATCCTTCCTAACCGCAGCTCACCCTTCTCCCCCCCAAAGCCGAGCTGGCCTGCTCTCCTGAGGCGTCTGATGCATGAGTGGCCCCTCTGGTCTCCTGCTGTGGGCACCTGAAGTGACCTTCGGCTCTGTGAGAGTGGTGACTTAAGGATGGCCGCCCGGGTTGAGTTTGTTCGTGCTGTGCACGCAGGGGCCGCGGCCTGTGAGTCGCTCCACTGGGTGTTATTTCTTCCGTCTGCAAAAGTGACGAGACACGGTGCTGTCGTGACGGTCACCGAGGAGAGCATCTAGATGCAGTTTTTGGAAAACACCCATCCAGAGATAGGAGGCAGATCGGACTCTTGCCTTGTTCTTCTGGTCCTCCCCGGCTTCTCCAGTTTATGGACGCGGTGCTCTGTGCATGGGGGCCATGGCGAGGGGCCCGTTTCCGCTGGGGTTGGGCACCTCGCTCCATACTCTGTTAATTCCCAGATCTTTCTGCACACCTGCTCCCACACCTGCTTCCTCCTGGCTCTGGGTGGGTGTTTGACGGTTACTGCTCGCCACACTGACACTGAAGTAGAGCCCTTGCCAACGCTGGTACCCCAAGAATGTGCCCTTGTCAGTGCCTCCCTCCCCCCGTGCCTCTGGGAAAGGCACAATAAGTTATTCTGCTCAAATGCAGCCTCCGACGTGCGTTAATCATGTAGAGAGCCGGCACGATGGAAGGTAGGCTAGGCAGGAGCGCACAGATGTCGCAGGGGCCTCTGCCGCCTTTGCGGTTGCCTGGATGCGTGGTCCAGCGCTCCCGAAGCTGCCTGGGACGTGGAAGTCGTAACTGTGAGCTCATTAAAAAAAAAAAAATCAAAACCTGAGCCTCTGAGATTCCTGTGAGTGGGATGTCGCATGGTGAAGGGGCATTACCCAAGTAAGTAGCAGGCAGAGGAGAAAGGCACCATGGTCGGTGACTTGGGCACGCTGAGGAGTCTGGCTCCGTGAACCCTAAGACACACTTATAAGGAGGAATGGTGAGCAGGCGCTGATGTAGGCCAGTGACCCCAGCGCACAGTGAGGGAAGTAGGTGGTGGAGTGTGTCTTGCTTCTTTTTAAAAAAAATACCCCCATTTAATTGACATGTATATATACAGCACATAATGTTTTCATTGACCTTGAGTATTTTGTGCACACATATATCATGTCAAAATTACACATCCTTCCCCTCTCCCTTTTTGCTCCTCCCCCATTCAGCTCCATGAAATGACTGTATTCTGGGTTTCTCATATTAGAAAAACGATCCAATATTTAATCTTCTGCATCTGACTCACTGCGTTGAGCATGATGGTCTCCAGCTGCATCATTTACCCACAAAAGCCTCAAACTTACCTATCCTTACAGACGAGCAGAACTCCCTCATGTACATATACCACAATTTATTTATCCATTGGTCTGTTGATGGGTATGTTGGTGTCTTCCGCATTTTAGCTATGGTTAGTTGTGCTGCTGTGAACATGGGTGTATACTATGGAAAGCAGTATGAAAGTTCCTCAAAAGACTACAAATAAATATCCCCTGTGATGCAGCGATATCTCTTCCTGGAACTTATCCAAAAGAGTTAAAAGCATTGTGTAACAGAGAAACGTGTCTTGGTCACTTCTTGTTCTGGGACTCAATATCCAACACTGAGGCAGGGAAGGCTTGCTTGTTTATTTATTATTTATTTATTTGAGACAGGATCTTGCTCTGAAGACTGGGCTGGTCCCGAACTCACTATGGAGCCCAGGCTGACTTTGAACTTGCAACAAATTCTCTTGCCTCAGCCTCCTGAGTGCTGGAATCACAGGTGTGCACCACCGTGCCCAGTTTATGTAGTATTGGGGAATTGAACCCAGGGCCCTAGCTTGCTAGGCATGCACTCTCTAACTGCTGTGTTATTTCTTTAGCCCCTTCATTTATTTTTTTGAGACAAGGTCTTACTCTGTAGTGCAGGCTGGTCCTGAACTCACTCTGTAGCTCAGGATGGCCTCGAACATATGACAATCCTCTTGTCTCAGGCTCTTGAGTGCTGGGATTACAGGTGTGTGCCACCATGCCCGGCAGGAAAAGTTTATTTTAGCTTAAAATTTCAGAAGGTTTCAGTCTATTCGTGAACAATCTGCAATAAGCTTGTCAGAAGCCTGGCCAGAGAAAAGCTGTTCATAGCAAGGCAGGAGAGAGAGAGAGAGAGAGAGAGAGAGAGAGAGAGAGAGAGAGAGAGAGAGAGAGAGAGAGGGAGAGAGAGAGAGAGAGAGCACAAAGAAAACCAAGGGCAGGTATTACCTTATGGGTTGAGCCTAGTGATCCTTCCCTTCCAGATTAAACTCCATACCTGTGCTTGCTGACCAAGCTACACTTAACAGCACAGGCAGTCACTGGATTAACCCCCCTTTCACACATGGAGATTTTGGGGGACACTAAAGATCCAACGATAACATAATCTGATGATTTATCTTGCAGAGGTTGAAGGTCTGGGAGAGGAAGAAGAAGGGAGAAAGGTCTATACCCAGCCCCGAGGGGCAGGAGGCCACCTGTCCCCCCTGTGGAAGGGAGGGAGCCTCTCCTTGAGGAGCTACTGGAAAGGCAGTGTCCTCTGGCCAGAGGACTTGGCAAAGCTCTCCTGTAGGACGTTGTGAATTTCATATTGCAAGTCTGAGGAAACAGCTCTCGGCAAGCCACTCCCACATCTGCACAGTTGGCTGTGTTTCTGGCTGTTGGGCCTGACTCATAATTTCTTGTTATGAGTGACGAGTTTATGAGTCATGTGTTCGTTTTGCTTTGCTGTGTTTTCTGATTTTTCTATGACGAACGTTTTCAAATGTAGGAAATAAGAATATTTTTAAGTAGCACATCTGAGGTGTTCAGAGGACGGCATCAGGACCCAGTGGTCCTGGGATGTTGTGAATGGAGCAGATTTTTGATTGAACTATAATCCTCCACCAGGACTTGGTCAGTATCTGTCCTGATTTATTTAACAATATGCTGACCCACAGAACTCTCATATAGCTACCACACAGGAAGAAATTAAGATGCTGTCACATGTAGTAATCCTCCTGTCTCAGCTTCCCACATGCTGGGATTACAGGTGTGCACCCCCATGACGAGCTTCCCCAGTTCTGGGGACTGGAACTCGGGGCCTTGTGCTTGCTAGGCAAGTACTTTAACAGCTGTGCTATTCTTCAGGCCCCCAAACTGGGTTTTAAACCAAACTCTGAATACATGCAATGTAGCCTGCTGGTCACATGACTCGGGAGTGCTTAGTGGGCAGGAATCTCTGTGGATAAAGGCCGTGCTCTCCTGGCCACCCAGTGCTGGGGACATGCCTGGCTCTTGATGGCCTCTGACCTCACACCATTTTCAGGAAAGCCCACCTCCTCTGGAAACTCTTAGTTCGCGTTCTCTCTCCCCTCGCCCCTTCTCTGATCTTCGGATCCCCACGGCTGCTGCTGGTGGCGGTCAGCTCTTCTGATGGCCGCATAGACCCCCTCCTTCGTGGCTGTCACCTCCCACACGGTTCAGACACCATCCTTTCATCCTACTTGTCAAAGTGTCAGGGCCCGAGGACAGCTTCTATCGGGTCGTGTGGCTCCTGAGTCCGTTTTAACTGCAGTGCTTATTAGCAAAAATAAGCTTGTGTTATCTGTATTGACACAGAGACTCACTTAGGAATAGAGAGAGGATGGATTATAGTATCCTGATCACTTTCGCATTGCCGAGACACCACACCACTAACTTGGAGGAGGAGATGTTATCTCACGGTTTCAGTCCACAGTTGGCTGGCTTCAAGGCAGAGCAACAAGGCAGAAGGGCATGGTAGAAAACAGCTGCTCTGTCACATCCCTGGTGACCTGCCTCCCACCAGGCCCCGCCTCCTAATGGCATAGTCAGCCAAGAACTCAGCACCTGCTGGTGATCACAGCACCCTCGTGATCCTGTCAACTTCCACACACAGGAAACTTTGGCGGGACCCTGTAGATCTAAACTGTAGCATGGTTTTGAGTGGCTTGATGATGGGGCAGAGACTCCCACCAACTTCTATCAGCATGTATTTGGGGTGTATAATAATAACAATCAGCTTGAGAAATTGATGTATTTGCATACTGCTTCCTAACCACTTTTGCTTCCCTTTCTCCCTCCCATCCCCTCATTCCCTTCCTCATCCCATTTCTTTCCCCACCAAGTCTATCTTCTTACTTTCTTTCATCATTCTTTTACTTTTTTATTGCTTGGTTTTCTCGTATTATAGAAACCATGAGACATTTAACCTTCTGTGTCTGACTTCCTTCACTAAGCACAATGATCTCAAAGTGCATCCATTTAATGATTCCAATTCATCTTTCTTTGTGGCAGAGTACTCCATTGTGTGAATATACCACGTCTCTTTATCCATTCATCTGTTATTTTTTATTTTGAGACAGGGTCTTTGCTCTGTAGACCAGGCTGGTCCTAACCTCACTATGTAGTCCAGGCTGGCCTTTGAACTCACAGCAATTCTCCCTTAGGCTTCTAAGTGCTGGGATTACAGGCATGTGCCATCACACCCATCTTATGTGGTATGGGGGAATTGAACTCAGGGCTTTGGGCTTGCTAGGTAAGCACTCTAATCACTGTGTTGTTCCTCCAGCCGCCTATTCATTTGTTGGTGGATATATCAGCTGCTTCCAAGATGTAGCTGTTGTTAAGTTGCGTTGCTATAAGCTTGGGTATGCATGTGTCACTCTTGTTCAATGACTTTAACTCTTTTGGGAAGATCCCCAGAAGAGGTCTAGCTGGGTCAAATGGAATGATTTATTTTCAGTTTTTTGAGGAATCTCCATACCGCTTTCCATAGTGGGTATACCACTTTATGGTCCCCCCAACAATGTAGGAGTGTTCACTTTCCTCTGCAACCTGCCAGCATTTGTTGTTTTATGAGTTCTTGATTCCAGCCATTTTTACTGAAGTTGACTCCCATAAACTCTTCACACTTCCTGGCATTTGAGCAGGGCTGTCTGGGGCAGAATAACAGAACACCTTCAGGGCTTCCTCTCATACCACGAGCTCATGGGTGTTTCATCTTACACATCTTGGCCCAAGTTAAACATCTCTAGTCTTGGTATTTCCATTTTGGGGTGAATATTCCACTTGTAGTTTCCCGTTGGGATGTTCAAAGGCAGCTGCTGCATAAATTGAACAGGATTCCACTTTCCAGTGGAATGGTAGGGTCCACCCCACAGTCCAGATGGAGAGACCCTGTTACCAGCCCTAGTTAGTGTGGTGAGGGCCATGCCACCGCCTGTGGTCAAGGCAAACGCACCTTTCTCTGAGCAAGAAAACTCTGCCAATCACCCTGCTCCCTCAGGAGGCAAAATCCCATTGGCATAGATTTCTGTGCTATAAAAACATGGTTGTATTTTAGGAGAGCCAGTTTAATTTTCCCTGGATTTTCTGTAAATGTAGTGGTATGGTCATGTTCTAGTAATTCCTTTAGCTATAGATGTTAAATTAAAATCTCATGTCCCATGCTGTGGGAGCCCATTGTCAGCTTATTAATGTCTTGATTCTTTTTTTCTTTTAATTATTTTTAGCATCACTCGAGAACCTCTACAAGAATACAAAAGTGGTTCTGCTTCCTGGTAAGAGATATGTGTTAGCAGTATCCGTTATAGGGCTCGTAAGCAGGGCAGAGGGTGCTGGACGGGCCTCTGTGGGCTGCATGTTCTCTACCCGGGAGTCACCCTGCTAGAATGTCAGCCTTAAGGCTATTTTCCACCTGTCCCACCCAGTGTCTGCCAGCCCATCCTGTCCACACCAGCCTCCTACATGGGTTCTTGGGTTTTGAATGAACGGCACTCTTAAAACTCTGCATTTAGCTCTCAAAGTCACCTTCTGTTTGGCCATCTTTGGGCCAGCCTGGCACATGAGTGTGTGACCTTGGTACGTGGTGGGTGGTTGTCAGCTGGTGGTTGAGCTCGGGCGGGTATTTTGTTTTGTTTTGTTTTGTTTTAATGTGTCTCACGGCACTCACCTTCACAGTGTTTTGTAGAAAAGGGAGTCTAGAGGGGAAAAACGAAGCTCTGGCCCCAGTGTTAGAGGAATAGTGCTTAGAATCACAGTCGCAGACAGAATGATTCAGGCAAACCTGGGCAACTCCAGGAGCCCTCGAATGACGGGTTCTCTGCCACATTGGGAAACCTGCCAGACCATGGGTTGAATTTTGAAAAATGAAGCATGGAATTCATATGTGATGCCAGCAGTGCTCCATTTGAGGTGCATTTAGAAGGTGAGATGAATTCGGGATTTGAAAATGCACTATAATGTGTATGCCTATACTCAGCATGGAAAGTTACTACTGCATGTGATTTTTGTATTGCACATTAATATATTCTTATAAACACATTTTAATATCATAATTCTCTTTTTAATTATGTTAACTGTTATATAATCTTGTATTACAATTCTATTAATATGTTATTCATGTCAGTATACTTTAATATCTTAATTACCTTATTAATTCGACTCTTTATTAATTCTTTTATTAATTCTACTCTTGTCGTGTGCTTTAAGGCCCGCCGTCTGTGTGTGGGACTAGGGCCTTCCAGCTTGTTCCCTGTTTTTCCTCTGTTCTTTCATTTATCAAACACTGCATTTCTTCCATGTGCCAGTGGGGGAGCAGGGTACAGTCCCGTTGCTTATGGGCTAGAGGGGAGACAAGGCCACCCCAGGGTGCAGACCTCACATCTAGGAGCCGTGGGGGAGGAGTGAGCACTGGCGCCTCTTCCTTGGGGGCACGCAGAGGGCGGTCCAGGCCCCTTGGAGCCCTCAAGCCTCTCGCTTCTGCTTGGCATGTCATCCTGTGTTAACATGTGACAGATTTTATCTAAAAAATGTTCCCGTCACTGTTATTTTTATTAGTATATGTTTGAGGTAAATAATATTTACTGCTGATCACGGGAGCGGTGCACAGGCTCGCGGCACCTGAGTCGTCATCTTTTTCTGTTCTCAGTCTCTTGTCTTTCCTTCTGTGGTCCCTCTAACCCTCCTTCTTTTCTTTGCTACTTAAACTTTTACATGACAATGAGCATCACACGGTGTACATGCTGGTTTTGACGATTCGCGATGTGCTTTCAGTCTCTCACCCCCTTAACTGACAGTTCCTAAAGATCTGTATTGTTTTTTCTTGCTTTTCAAGAAAGAAGGAACTGAAACTCAGAAAGGGAAAGTAACTTGCCCAAGAAAGATCTGAGGGAAGGAATGAGGTGTCATTAGTCACGCTCTGAAAACAAGAAACAGGATAGACTGCGCCCCCTGCCACTGCTGAGCTGAGTGGTGGGTGCAGGTGGATCAGGTCTGCTGCTGTCCCTGGTCCTGGGGACCCCAGGGCTGGCACGCGTCTGTCTCAGCCCAGAAGGACCATGTCCCTGCTCACATCCCTTTTGTCAGAATGGGCCATGTGGCCACTTGGGAGGTATTGTCAGCATTCATGATGAGTGTCTAACTAAAAATGAAATTTATTACAGTAAAGCACACGTGGCCATAAGTCCTCCCACGTCCTTCCTCTCACTGCCACATGCTTGTCCCACCGTTCCTGCCACTTTCTGCACCAGTTCTGGAAGTCCTCTCTCCTCAGTGTCTTTATGAGTTGCGGTCAGAAATAAGTGCTTCTGCTGAGTGCCACCCATGGTGTGACAACATGGTGGCATGCCTTCTTCCGCCTTAGTCACTGGATCTGGTGCCATTGTGTGACACCTGGCTTTTTCCCAAGTCAACATGACCATGAAAAGTCAACATTTTGAATGGCTTCAGAACATCAAGGCTGCCAGCCCAGTTCAACTAAAGATACTTAGGAGGGCTGGAGGAATAGTGGTTAGGTTACCTGCCTAGCAAGCACAAGGCCCTGAGTTTGATTCCCAGCATCACATAAGCCAGGTGTGGTGGTGCATGCCTGGAATGCCAGTACTTGGGAGACTGAAGCAGGCAGATTGCTGTGAGATCAAGGCCAGGCTGGGTGCCATAGTGAGTTTAGGTCCAGCCTAAACTACAGCACAAGACCCTGTCTCAAAAACAAACAAACAAGCAAAAACAAACAAACAAACAAAGGCACTCAGGAAAGAGGACTTCCAAAATTGACAAGAACCATAAGATAAATGTGTTTCAAGAGAGAGGGAGGATTTTGAGGGGTTCAGGTATCTTTTACTGTAATAAATTAAGAATTTAAAAAACTTTAGAGGGTGTCCTCCATTTTTCTTAGCATATATGAGCAATGTACATTCATTGAGCGTGAGAGTTCTGTGCCCTGTAGCATCAGCTTCTCATCCCTTTCCACTTCCCCTTTCACTCCTCCCTCACCGGCCTGACTCAACATTGTGCCCCGCTGACTCTACTGTTTATCTGTATTCTGGGTTTCTCATATTAGAGAGACCACTCGATGTTTAACCTTTGGAGCCTGACTCACTTCATGAAGCAAAATGGTCTCGTGTTGTGTCCATTTACCTACAGATGACTCAAATCTGCCTGCCTTTATGGAACAGCAGTCCCCCATTGTGTATGTGTACCACAGTTTTTGTATCCATTGGTCTGTTGATGGATATTTTGTTATCTCCCCCAATTTAGATATTGTTAGTTGTGCTGTTATGAACTTGGTTGTGTGTGTGTCTCTGTTATATGTTGCTTTTAACACTTTCTGGAAAGATACCCAGAAGAGGTATCGCTGGGTCAAATAGAATATGTAGTTTTAGTTTTTTGGGGAATCTCCATACTGTTTTCTATGGTGGTTGTACCAGTTTACAGACCCACCATGGATGTCAAAAAGTTCCCTTTTCCCTGCAACCTTGCCAGCATCTACTGCTATTTGAGTTCTTGATGTACGCTATTCTCACTGTGTTTAAATGGTGTCTCAGTGTTGTTTTGATTTGCATTTCTTTAATGGCTAAGGATGTTGAATGCTTTTTCATGTATTTGCAGGCCACTTGTGCTTCTTCATCTGAGAGCTGTCTATTCATTTCTGCCCCTATGTTTTGATTGGGTCTTTGGTTTTGAGGGCTTTATATTTCATCAGTTTCTTATGTATTCTAGTTATTAGCTTCCTGTTCTAGGCGAAGATGGTATTTTTTGTTTGCTTTTGCCATTTTTGGTTTGTGACTTTCCTTTGCCATGCTGGAACTTTTGATTTGATATAATCCCATTTGTTAATTCTGGGGGCTGTCTCTTTTGTATCAGGTGTCCTCTTAAGAAAGTCCTTGCCCACACCTACATCTTCAGGAGTTTTACATGTTTTGTCCTTCAAAAGGTTCAGTGTTTCCATTTTAATATCTAGATCTTTGATCGACTTCGATTTGATTTTAGTACATGATGATAGGTGTGGGTCTCAATTCATTCTTCTCCCTGTGAATAACCAGTTCTCCCAGCACCATTTACTGAAGAGGCTGTCCTTTTCCAAGTATATGTTTTTGAGCCCTTTGTCAAAGACCAGATAGCTGAGGGTGCTTAGTGGTCAACCTGTCTGCTTTTGTGCCAATATCATATGGTTCTTATCACTGTAGCTTTGTAATGTAACTTGATGTCTGGAACTGTAATACCACCTGCTTTTGTCTTGTTGCTCAGGATTGCTTTGTTAAAGATTGAAACACACACTGTATGTTTTGCTCAGGCCTTATAGAGGGAGAGGGGCTGGAACACAGTCTTATGGCTCTGTTAACCCCACAGTGATGAGCTGGCAGGCACTGCCAGGCACTGGCCCATCATGCAAGAATATTGGTCTTCATCCTGTAGGAATGTTCAAGCAGGGAGACCATGTGATTAATCCCATGTGTTTGAAGTGTCAGTGGATGGCTGAGGGTTTGGGTAAGGTCAGAGAGCACAAGGGGCACGCGCAGCGTTATCTCGGTTGGACGGGAAGCTGGGACCCAGCAGTGAGGGAACAGGAAGGGAAAAATTTCCGGGGGGAGAGCACATGGTCCGGAACAGGCACATGATAGGTTTGAGGGGTGACGATGCAAGCGGAGTCGGGGCTCTGGTTTGGGGTTGGGGTGTTGCCCCTGAAAGCCGGAGGGAGAGGAGGGCTGGGCAGGAAGGCAGAAGGCCCTCCTGCTGGTGTGACACGTGGCAGTGGTGTTCTCGGTGTCGGGCCTCTCTGAAGCTTCTTGCTGAAGATATCTATCTCTCCTTGTAATCTCAGAGGGTGGTAGTTTCAGAAACACCTTTGGGTTTCCTTGCCCTGTGGGAACCATGCTGCTGTCGGTGTGTGCAATTATGCCCGTGAGAGTAGGGGTGTCTGCAGGTGGCTGTCCGTGTCCCATGTCAGTTCTGGAGGACACTGGCTCTGGGTTCTCCTGTGCTTTCTTTGCTTCCTTTTTCATTTAAATAAAAGCTCCTTCTCCATGTCAGTGACTCATAGATAAAGCACATCCCTCCTGGGGCTTTTGAGCTTTTAAATGATTATAGGCTGTCCAGCTAATGTCTGTAGTCTTCCTTTTATTCTTGCTTCTCAGCCCCTCTAATGCTAACCCCACCTTATACTTCTTCAGCATCATGGGTCTACATAAAAGTAGAAGGGATAGCACTTCTGAACCAACACCATAGGTGTAATACTTTTCTGTGGAGATTATTTTGATTAATATTACCACTATCAGCTCACTGACATAGTGGTGGTACTGTGTGTTTATTGATGATTTTGTTTTATTTTGTTTACTAAAAACAAGAAAAAGAACAATACGGCATTCTAGAGAGAAAAAACACACCCGTTCTACCTGAAACCCCAGTAGAAATAGAAGCCCAAAGAGAGCCACCAGTGAGACATCAGTCACAAAAAGCATCATCACCAAGACAGGGACAGAGACCTGAGCAGCCAGAATCTACTGAACCACCATCTTTGGAACAGCCATCCCAGGAACAAAGACCCAAGAAAGCAGAACCCCCTGACCTACCCTCCTTACGGCAACCATCCCAGGAACAAAGGCCTCAGCAGCAGGATTCTGCTGAATCAGTATCCTCGGAGCGGCCATGCCAACAACAAAGACCTGAGCAATCAGAGTCTCTTGAACTGTCATCCTCGGGACAACCCCTGGAGGAACAAAGAGCCGAGAAACCAGAATGCCCCGACCTACCTAAAGAACCATCCCAGGAACAAAGGTCTGAGTCATCAGAACCCCAGGTGCAAAGATCTGAGCAACCTGAGTCCCCGAAACCATCAACCTTGGGACAACCATCCCCAGAACAAGGATCCGAAAAGCCAGAAAACCCTGAACCGTCATCCTTGGAACGGCCATCACAGGGACAAATATCTGAGTAGTGAGAGTCCCTTGAACCTTTACTCTTGGGACAACGATTCCAAAAGCAGATGACTCAGGGGCAGTAAAGCAAATGTCAGGAAAACGGCCATCATGTTTTGAAGAACCACAGTCAGAAGCTGGGAAGGGTCACAAGACAAAAGGAAGCGCAGTGACAGACTTCTTCCGCACTACGCAGAAGAGGTATGCCAGTAGATTATTAAATTTGTGAATTTTATATTCCAGGGGCCAGATTTAAAATTTAAGACATGTTTGTGATTAAATCCATCAGGAATTCCCTCCCATTTTGTGATTATGAAGCTGGTCGTGGAGGGGTGTGATTAGGGAGGTTTAGGGGCTTCATGTACCACTGGCACCTGGCTTGGGCCTTTCCTTCTCAGTCCTTCCACTCATACCTGAGATCCTAGATCACGTGACTGACCATCTTAGAAATGGCCCATGTCTACACATTTTCCTGTTATTCATTCCTGCTGCTTAAACGTGAATGAAAGCATCTTATATGAATACACATATATGTGCATAAAACACACACTCATTACACATGTATTTGCATATATAGGTATATATAGGTCTTTTAGGTCACAGCAGAACCTCTTCCCTTTCATTTTTCCTCCCCCCCAGCCTCCCTTCCTTTTTTCTTTTAATTTCGGGTTCAGATGATCAACCTGAATCAAATGAAATTCAACATTAGACATGTTACTGGGTGAAATAGATACATTTTAGTGTTGAGGGTGCTAAATTAAAGAGTGAAAGACTTCTTGGGATGAATGGCTTAAGCAGTTCCTCGAGAGGGCTTCCCAGCATGCCGATTGGACTCGGAACCCAAGCTCCAGGTTGTAGGACCTTAGCACCCTTATAGCTAGGGTGGCAAGGCAGGAAGACGGTGAAGGGGGAGGCGCGGAAGGACAGCAGAGGATGTTGTTAGACCTCCTGAAATGGGATGACCACAACCACTGAACAAAAGCCAGCTTCAGACATTTTCAGGTGTGCTTCCTGCCTTGGCCCGTGTGGGGTGGCACATTGGTACCACTGCTTGCTGTCACCATCCTCTGGTGCTGCAGGCTATGGAAGGCAGGAGTCACACCTAGAGCCCACGCTCCATCAGGAGCAGTGGCATGGGTAGGAACTGGGGGTAAAATGTGGCTACCCCACAGCCAGAAGCCTCATGTTAACCCGCATTTCTGTCTTTCAGATGGCCTGGAAATGGAAATCAGTACCTTACCCCATTCACCTTTCTACTCACATGGCATGACTTTTCCTTCAGTCACGGGGCTTCGTTCTCACACTCAGATATCTGAACACCAAGAGCATTGTGTCTTCAGTGAGGCTCAAGGCCCATGGCAGTGCCCCCTGGAAGCAGAGGATGAGCATTTACAGTTGGGTCCCTTGTCCCAGTCCCCTTGCCTGGTGCTATTCTTTTTAGTAAACATTTAAAAGAAGGAAGTGTGTGGTTTTTTATTCGTAAGTCCCACCACAAGTCCTCAGAAAACCAGAACAATTCGAAAGTGCGCATGTGCATTTCTCCCTCGTTGTTTTTTTTCTGGTTAGGTCATGAGGAAAGGCATTGTTTCTTTTTGATGCAACCTGGGCGTTTGTACAAAAAAGGGTAGCCTGAAACTTTTGCTATGGGAAATTAAAGTATGAAAACATTTAACCTTCCAAATGATTGCCAGAGTGAGAAGGAAAAAACCCAGGGTTAGCTATGGAAGGATTGTATCATTTGCTTAGGAAAGCAATAATAATAATAATAATAATAATAATAATAATAATATGTTGATTGTGTTAGTTACTTTTTTTTGTCAGTGTGACTTGATACCGGACACCCACAAATTAGGGGAGGAAAAGTTTATTTTAACTCATGGTTCAGAAGTCACAGTCCACTCAGCAGTGGCTGGCAATGGTGGAAACACACAGCAGAGGCGGGGTGAAGGCAGCTCCTCACGACATTGCCAACCGGAAGCCAAGTCAAGCCGAGTCTCAGCCTGAAGGTAGGAAGCAGCATAGATCCTCCCAGGTCCCATCCCAGTGATCCACCCCTTCTGGGTCGAGCCTCATTGTTTTACCTCTTCTAGATTTAAACGTACACCACATGCCTGCAGAGCAATCCACACGCCTGTAAATCCAATCCACACACCTGCAATCTGTAATCAGCCACATGCATGTCTCCCCCCACACACCCATAATCTACCACACACCCACAATCCACCTCTCCAGACCAGAACACACTCTCCCAACAGCACATGATTCCATAATAATCCATAACATCCAAATGCATGAGGCTTTGGGGGATGTTCCAAATCCAATCCACAATATTAATTATTTTGGAAACAAAAAATATATACATGCACAAACACACATCTAAGGATAAAACATTTAGCAGTTTTAAGTAAATAATATCATCTCAGCATGTTTTGTATGCCTTCAAATTACTGTTCATCTCTGGACATTTGAAGGTTTTTCAGAGCTACAGATAGCTTTTATCTTTAGATTGTTTGTATTCTATTTATGTTACAGAAGTTGCTGGGGCAAATCTTTATATTTTTGTCAAAGTCATATGCTGTCAATAAAGTTAAAATTTTCACAGAAGTGACTTACATGCTTTCATTTCCAAGATACTGAACATTAACTTGTTAAGAACTTAGATGTATTTACTATCATATTATTGTTAGAATAGTTACACTTCTTGGCACCAGGAGTCTTCATTATATATACAGTGTGCACGTATGTACGTGTGTGTGTCTTAGTCACCTTGTCATTGCAGGGACGCAATACCCAATACTCACACTTCAGGGAGGAGAGGTTTGTTTTAGTTCACAGTTTCAGGAAGTTTCATTCCATTCATAGGGGCCTGCAGTGGTGGAAGGGCATGGCGGAGGGCCTAGCCCAGAAATGTCGTCCATAGAATGGCAAGGCAGGAAGCAGAGAGGGAGGGCAGAGCTAGTAAGGGAGGTATGCGATCCATTCCTTCCAACCAGACCCCACCTTCTTAATAGCAAAGGGATTAACTTCCCTGATTGAATCACCTGTTAAATACATGGAGGTTTTAGGGAATGCTTTACAGCTAAACTATGACATTCTGCCCCTGGCTCCCAAAAGACTCACGTCCACCTCCTTGGGCAAAATGCATCTAGCATCTCTAAGAATTGCCAAAGTCTTAATAGTTCCAGCACTGGTCAAAAGTTTCAAATTCAAAGTCTCCTCTGAGACTCAAGGAAAACTCTCAGCTGTGAGCCCCTGTGAAAAACAAAGAAAAGTTTTTCAACCTGTGATGGCACAGGGTTAACATTCCTATTCCAAAAGGGAGGAATGGGAGGATAGAAAGAAATCAGACCAAACCAAGACTGAAACCAGCATGGAATCCTGCAGTCCTGTTAAACTCTAGCTCCATGACCAGCACCTGGAGCAAGCTATGGAGGGACACGAGCTCCCTGTGGCATCAGTGGCCTCTGGCTGCAACCTCATGGCTTCCCTTTTGGGCTGGTTCTGCTTGTAACCTGTGGCATTCCTCAGCAGATGATCCACATTTCCAAAATTCCAGGGTCTCCACTGTACTTTTGGCTTTTTCCTTTACAATGTCATGCATTACCCTCTCAGGGGCACACTGCCTGGTCCCCAAGGCCTTCCTCGGATATCTGGATGGACACCTCCATTAACCCACAACTTTTGCATTCTGCACACCTTTGAAACCACCATCACACGGGTGATACCAGGGCCTGCCACTGGCTTGAGAGTCACCTAGACCCCTGGGACCATGGCTGTAGAGGCCTGAGTTCTTGGATGGCTGAACGCTTTGTGGATTCACTTTCCTAGGGTGTCTGGCAGGATGCCTTGGCGGGGGCTCTTTCCCAAGCAAAGTCTCTGCCTTTGCCCCCTTGAACCAAGATTGCTGGCTACTGAGATGCCCTTAAGGCATCCAATCACTGAGCTGCTCCCCCAACTCTTTTCTCCTTTTTAATAGGCGACAAGTGTGTGTTTCTATGTGTGTGCTTGTGGGAAAGAAATTGTTCAAAGAGGAAACATTTTTTTTTTTTTTTCTGAAACAAGGAACAGTAAAACATTTGATGGTAGAGATCTCTGGTTACTTTCAGACTGTTTATTTTTGTGGTGCTGGGGATTGAGTCCTGCCTCAGTTTCCCAGACTGCTGGGGTGACAGGCCTGTGCCTCCACTGGGCATGGGCTTTCAGGCTTTTAAATGAGGCTTCAGTGAAGTCGGCAAATGAGAAGGAAGGAGAATTTATAAGATATTTTATGAGAGAGAGCCGAAGGCATGTAATAAAGGCTTACATAAACTCACGAAGAAATTCCAGAGTGGGCTTGAACTTGCATCCTTCTGCCTCAGAAGACAGGTGTGTGTGTCACTATACCCATCCAGTTTTATTGGGAGAACATTGAACTCTGTTACTTTCTCGGCCACTAGATGTCACTGTTTAACCATCGAAGGGTCATTAGATTTTTATTTTCTCCTTCCCCCCCTTACCCCCACCTGGTTAGGACAAAAATACTCCAGAAACGGGTCCAGGTGCAGCCATTCTGAGCTGGTTTCTCACGAGTAAACCGTTTTCTCCTGGGAGGACGAGTGACTCTCAAATTACACAATTCAGGAAGTTTCTTTTCCCTGCCTTTTGTAACTCAGATCCAGAGCTGAAGCATTTTATTATTTTTTAAATTTCCTTTTTATCTGCCTTTCATTTGCAAACAGAAACAAGCATTTTATTTTGCCATTCCCCAAAGAATCAGAAACACTTGTGTGAAGACTGGGCAATGCCAGACTGAGATTTCAGATGCAGCTCGCTCTTTCTTTCTGTGTCTCCCTCTCTCTCACACACACACACACACACACACACGTTCTCTCTCTCTTCAGTGCTGGGGATGGAACTCCGGGTCTTCAAACTTAGCTACATCTCCAGCCCTTTTGATTTTCTTCAAAAAATTTTTATATTTGAATACGAGTGAACTACAGATTCAATAACATGTGATACATACAAGCTGGGGGATTTGTCCCGTGTATATCGCTTTTGGCCTCTTTTTCTCTCCCTGCCACCCCACTTTCTCCTCCCACCACTCTCAGTGTCTCTTCCTTTTCTGAGCAGTCACCACGCCTCTTCCTACCCTCTACACAAGTACTCATGGCAGTCTCATCTGAGAGACACCAAGGGATACTTCATCAGTTGTGTCTGGTCTATTTCACCGAGCATTATTGACTCAAGGTGACCCCGTTTGGTTTTGATTTTGAGACAGGTCTTGCTAAGCTACTAAATCACCCAGGCTGGGCTCCAACTTGTGGTTCTCCTGCCTCAGCCTCTCAGAGAGCTGGGATTCCAGGCCTGCACCACTCACGACATTAACATGAAGCCATTGCGGGTGCTAAGCCCACCCCCACCTCGTCTGCTCAGTGATCACTGTCAGTCTTGCGCTGAACGTCCCTGGAAGCTGGGGGTGGGGACATCCTCACTCTACTGTGGTGAGAATCCAAGTTGGAACTTACTCGCTGCCCCCATGGTGTGTCATTTTTGTGGCCTCTGAGGTGACATAGCAGGTCTCTCTACCAGTCACATTACTATTTCTGACAACCACAACTTAGGGGCCCATACAGGTCTCCATCCACGTGTGGTCAGTCAGTAGTTGAAGGGCATGGCAGAAGAGGGCTGGATGCCTGAAAGACACAAGTGACGTATCTTTCCTTGCCTTTAACAAAAGGGAATCTGTGTTTCATATGTGCTTCTTTCTTGACATGTTCTTGATGAACGAGGCTGACACAAACTAGAGTCCAGCCCGTAGCTGGCTAGCACTGAGGCAGAGACAACGTGGCAGAAAGGTGTGGTGGAGCACAGCTGCTCACCCCGTGGCAGCCAGGAAGCGGAGCGAGAGGAGGGAGGAGCCAAGAGCAAGAACATGCCCTTCCTGGCCCCACCCCAGTGCCCCACCTCCACCCAGGCCCCGCCTCCACCTAGGCCCTGTCTCCTAAGAGCACAGTTAGCCTTGAAAGCATTCATGGATGAACCCACTGACGAGCACAGTGCCCCACAGTCCAGCTACCTTCCACACACAGGTGACGTTGGGGGTGCAATTTATATTTAAATCACAACAGCCACCGATGAGCCTCCAAGTCTTTTACTCTTGAGTAGAGCTTCTATGCCTTCTCAGAGGATTGCTGGGAAGTACCGAATCCTAACTCTGAAGGTGTTGAGTGCCCCATATACCCCGTATGCCTCGATTTAAGTCTGGGCAGTGGGAGGAATAACGTAAGGCAGTGGTTCCCCGCCTTTTCAGCACCAGGACTGGTTTCATGGAAGACACGGAGAGGGAAGGTGGGAGGAAAGAGCACTCGCTTTACTGCCTCAGCCCCACCTTAGGTCACCAGGCACTGCAAGGAGCGTGCAGCCTAGGTCCGTCACGTGGGCAGTTCTCAGGACGGTGCATGCTCCCATGAGAATCTAATGCTGCTGCTGATTTGGAAGGAGGTGAAGCTCAGGTGGTCATGTGAGCAATGGGTAATGGCTGGAAATACTGGTGAAGCTTTGCTTGCTGGCCTGCCGTGTGGTACTCTTGCTGTGGAGCCTTGCTCCTAATAGGCTAGTGGCTAGTACCATTCTGCTGCCCAGGAGGTTGAAGACCTCAGATGTAAGGAGTATCACATCCCCTCCGCCCTTCCTCTGCAGTTCTCCTACCATTCACCGTATCTTTAGGACTCTGTCCTGTGGGGTTCGGGCCAGACATTACCTTCACTGGCTTATGGCTGCTGACTTGGGTGAAGATGCCATCTTTGTAGCTTTCACTTGAGATCGAGACTGGTCGTCTTGAGACCAGAAGGGTCCTGGAAGCTCACCCACTTTGGCCCCTTTTCGGAATGCCTTTCAATCTTTCTCCAATTTTCCAAAGAGCCGTAAAATGGGAGGAGCTCTTCCTCAGCACTTCCCGGAAGCTCAGCCCACTGACACGAAGGAGCAGAACTGTGTAACACCAGTCAGCGGCTTCATTCCTGCTCCTGCCGGGCTAGGCTGCCCTACAGGACGTCCTGGCATCCTCCCACCCAAGGGGTGGGGCCGGGCCACCCCAGTCCAGACCCCATCACCCATAGCAACCTTCCTCTGTGAGAGCCCACCTTTGCTTTTCATTTCTCTAGTTCATTTATAATTCTCACTCCAGTTCCACAAGACCCTCCAGGTCACCCCTAATTTACAGGTGAGAAGGCCGGGGCACCAGAAGAGGTTCACACGCAATCCTTCAGCCAGCTACACGGCAAAGACTGGGTTTGCCCTGACTCACTTCAACCACCCAAGTCTTCAGCCACCAGTCTGTTGGGTCCAGAGCTCTTGTCTTTCTCTGAGGAGAGGTGGGACCCTTAGTCAGCCTCCTGCTCAGGCTGAGGAGATTTGAGGCCACAGGGAGCCAGACCTGGCAATCAGTGGGACAGAACCGGGGTTTTTGCGGTGTCCTTTTGCTCATCACAACACTTCTTTAGCACCTCTTGCTTTCCGGGCACGGTGCTGGCCGAAGGGGTTGTGTATTCGCTTCAGCCTAGATTCATTAAGGCCAAGTCCCCGTACCCCGAATCCCCAAGTTGGGATGAGATTTCTAAGAACTCCCTTGTCAATTAAAATGGAAAGTTCCGGGTATAGCCAACCCGTGGTCCACCGTTTACTTTTGTATTTAGTTTTCTTTGAACGTTATAATAAAAAGAATTTAAAAGGAAATCTCGGTACTTATGGGTGTCCATTAACTACGTTATGTATTTTGAATGTGGCCCTTATTACTGACAAAAAAGGGCAGAACGAAAAAAGGCAGGCTGCCGGCTGGACTCGACTGTCATTGATCCAAACTAAGACAGAAGAAGTTTTCTCTGGTCTGAATTACGTGCGCAAAGAGAAGCGTCCTCCATGCGCACCGGGAAGGCTGAGCACGTGTCCAGCAATGACGCTCCGAGTGGCTGTCGGGGCCACCAGCAGCTGGGAGGAGCCTCCTGCCGTCAGGAGCAGACACTGCTCCGGGAAGGCTCAGCCCCGCATATTGATTGCCTCGAGTTCCCATTAACGTCGATTTAGGAAATGCCAATGGCGTTGAAGTAGCCGAGTATTCATCACTGTCACCAGTGGAAACACGAGAGCCTGCGGAGGGCGGCGGCCCTGGCGTTCCACCCACTAGGCGGTAAGCAGGGTCCGGCTGCTTCGGCGTCAACGTGAACTTTCTGGGCAGTTCTTAATTGCTTCTTGGAGGCCACCTGGCAAAGAGTGAACTGTGATTTCCAGGAATGGGGGTCTATTCCCGGCTTGCTTATGAGAATAGCAGGGGGAGAGTCACTTCCTAGGGCTGGGAGGGTGGCACACAGGTCAGGAGCGACGGCGTGGCGTCTGGAAGGCTGGGCATGCTCTGGGTTGGACCCCACGACTGACCCACGCCCCTTCCTTGTGATATTGTGCTGAATCCAGAGTGGGTGGAAGAGCTGGAGTCTTAAAAAAATGTTTTTCTCTGAGGGGTAATGATTGCATTTACAAGTGTGTACAGCTTAACTAACAGGTCAGACGACAATTTTTATCAATTGATGAGTGGCTGCCTTATGTGCGTATTTTATCAATTCGCCGTCCTCCTGGTTGGTATATGTAATCTTCATCAGACTCCAACACGTAGATTTGAAAGATGGGAGGTTCTAGGAGCCGCATGAGACTGGCAAACAAGGGTTTGGATCCAGATCTCTGCAGACCAAAGTTCCTGTGTCCTTGTCCACACAGAGTCTCTCAGGTGTTTTCTTTCCCTGAAATCTCGCCCCCGCCCCCTCTCTCAACTTGCATCAACTTTGCCACATTCCTTTCCGCTCACCCTTGAAAACCTTGGCTTGGCTATTACCCACCAGGTGTGTCTGCCACTCCCTCCTCCCGTGTGGAAGGACACCCTTCCGCTCTGTTCCTTTTGAAGGAGTTATCGTCACCCTCCCGATGGCGCTGGGGGCACTGAAGCAGCAGGGCTCACCTACCCTCGTCATCCCAAAGAAAACAGTATTTTGTCTTTGTAAGCCACAAGAGAAACCTGCCAAAGCATAAAAACCAGTTGTGTAAATTTATTTATTTATTTATTTATTTATTCATTCACTCATTTATTTATTGAGACAGTGTCTCACTCCGTAGCCCAGGCTGGTCCTGAACTCACTGTGTAGTGCAGGCTGGCCTTGGACTCACAGCAATCCTCAGCCTCCCGAGTGCTGGGATTACAGACATGCACCGTCATTCCCACCTTTAGGTGGTACTTGGGAATCGAACTCGGGTACTTAGCGCTTGGTAGGCAAGCGCTTTATCTGCTGTGCCATTCCTCTAGCCCTGGTTGTGTAAAATTTTAAAACAGCAAGGTCTACTCTGTTAAATAGCTGTGAGAAAGCTGTTCATAAATCAGACTGAAATAAAGAACAAGGAAGGAAAGCTAGTACTTTAGTGTTACAAGATGTAAGAGGACACTGGGGTCTCTGCTGCTAGGACCTAAGGAGGGGCAGTTGCTTGCTTTTTGTCACATTTGTTGTCTTTTCAAGACTGATGTAAGACACACACACACACACACACACACACACACACACACACACACTCTGTGCACATATATATTGTGTCAAAACTGCAATCCCTTCCCTTCCCCCTTTTGGCCCTCTGGCACCTTCCCATCCCCTGTAGCTTCCACTGGCACCCCATTTAGTTCTACGAAATGATTGTATTCTGAGTTTCTCATATTAGAGAAAACATGTGGTACTTTAACCTTCTGAGCCTGACTCCCCTCACTGAGCATGTTGGTCCCAAGTTGCCTTCATTTACCCACAAAAGCCTCCAACCTATCTGTCTTACAGGTGAGCAGCATTCCACTGTGCACATGTGCCACAATTTTTGTACCATCGGGTTATTGATGGGTATTTCGGCATCTTACACATTTTAGCTATTGCTAGTTGTGCTGCTATGATCATGGGTATACATGTATCTGTTACATGTTACTGTAACTCTTATGGGAAAATTCCCAGAAGAGGTATTGTTGGATTGGATGGAATATTTATTTTCAACCTTTTGAGGACTCTCCATTCTGCCCTCCATAGTGGTTGCATGGTTTACAATCCCACCAGCGTGTGAGAGGGTTCTTTTTTTCCTACAACATCACCAGCATCGACTGCTGTTTGGGTTTTTGATATACGTCATTCTCTCTGGGGTTAGATGACCCCTTAGTGATGTTTTGATTTGCATTTCTCTAATGGCTAAGGATGCTGAACATGTTTTCTTGTACTTACTTGGCCATTTGGGCTTCTTCATCTGAGAACTGCCTATTCACTTCACTTGCCCATTTTTTAATTGGGTCTTTGAATTTGAGGGGTCTATTTTTCTTCAGTTCCTTGTATATTCTACTTATTAGTCTCTTATCAGCAATATAGGCGGTGAAGATTTTTTTCCCATTCTGTTGATTCTCTCTTCACTCTGTTGATAATGTCCTTTGCTCTGAAGACATTTTAAATTTGATATAATTCCATTTGTTGATTCTGGAGGCTATTTCCTTTGCATTGGGTGTCTTATTAAGGAAGTCCTTGTCTACACCTACATCTTTTAGCTTTTTGCCTGTTTTGTCTTCCAGAAGTTTCAGTGCTTCAGTTTTAATATCTAGATCTTTGATCCACTTTGATTTGATTTTGGTACATGGTGACAGGTGTGTGCCTATATTCATTCTTCTGCATACAGATGACCAATTCTTATAGCACCATTTGTTGAAGAGGCAGTCCTTTTTCCACTGTTAGGTTCTGGCTCCTTTATGGAAGATCAGGTAGTTGAGGGTATGTGAGTTTGTCTCTGCATCCTCAGTTCTGTTCCATTGGTCATCCTGTATGTTTTTATACAAGTAACAGATAGTTTTTATAACTGTTTCTTTGTAGTATAATTTTGTCTGAAATAGAAATACCACCCACTTTTGTCTTATTTCTTAGGATTTCTTTGATTATTCTGGGTCTCCTTTGGTTCCATATGAACTTAAGAAGTGTTTTTCCAAGTTCTGCGAAAAAAAGTTGTTAGTATTTTGATGGGAAGAATTGCATTGAATCTGTATATCAGTTTTGGCAGTATAGTCATTTTGACTATATTAATTCTGTCTAACAGAAATAGGGGATGTTTTTCCATTTTCTAATGCCTTCTTCGATTTCTTTCTTTAGTATAGTGTAGTATTTTTTGTAGAGGCCCTTCACTTTCCTAGTTAGGTTTACTTGCATGTGTTTGATTTTTTTGATAGGCTATTGAGTTATGATAGACTTTTTTTTTTGTCCTTGCCATCATGGCTGCCTTGATGGCCTGAATCTATTCAAGATGTCGACTTTTCATGGTCATTTTGGTTTCCAGGAAAAGCCAGATATCACATAGTGCCAGATGCTATGCGTATGGTGGATGGCTACACAAGGCCATGTTTTTGTGGGCCTGACTTTCTGTTAGGAGACGGCAGTCACGGCATTTTTGAGTCTCCCCATCCTTCTCTTCTGTGTCCCTGAAATCCACCTGGGTTCTTCCTTCCCCAGAGGCCCCCTCTGCTTCTGAGCCCCACCCTTTGCTCCCATCTTTTGCCTCAGTGCTCACGTGCTGTGTGGTGGTCGTGGCCCTCGGGGTGACAGGGACATGTGCTTCCATTCTCTTTTTCTCATAGATTTGCATGTTTGAGGGGGATAAAGCCTGTTTTATTAATCATGATTCCTGGATATAGATTCATTTTTTAAAATGTCTTTTCACTCTAAGAATGGAAGTACTAAGTTTCTCAGAATTAAATTATCCTCCTAATCCTTGTTAGTAGAAAATAGATCAAGACAATTGAGATATTAAGTATAAAGAAACTGGTACTGGAAATTCCTCTATTGTTTGGTAGCTGCTTGTTTTCTTCGCTTTTCCCATTTTAGCTTATGCTTTCCTGTAAAATTTCAGTTGTTGCTAGACGGAGCCAAGATTTAACATCAACCCTTTTTGTTTGTTGTGATTATAGATATAAGCAGTGATAAACGTTCAAAGAAATAGATGAATGGAAATAGGGATTGTTTTTTTTTTTGTAGTTATGCCATTCACATGTCTGAAAGCTCTCAGAGTTGGGAGTACTAGATACTCATGACCTTACTTATCCTCAGAGTTCACTGAAAAGATGTGCACCTGAAGGAAGTGAAAGAAATCAAAACATGCAGAAAATAAAGTTGGAAGTGCTGAGAGAGTGTAAAGTTGAAAGCGCTTCCTTTCAGAGAATTTGTCTAGAGTTCCTTACTTAGGGCTGGCTTAACCTCCGTGTAATGCTGCGGTTGAGATCTGAAATGTCTCCAGACTCTCCTGTGTGTGTGTGTGTAGAAGGTGCCTGGATCACTTAGATGCTGTGCTCATCAGCTGGGTTCATCTGTGGCTGAGTTCATGGCTGACTCTGCTGGTAGGAGGTTGGGCCTGGTGGGAGGTAGGTCACTGGGTGGGTCACCTGGAAGGGTGTGTGCTTGTCCCCGGCTCCTCCCTTTCCTCTCTTCTCACTGGTGGCCATGGGGTGAGCAACTGTCCTCCACCATGACCTTCCACCAGGTTGTTTCTGCTGTAGAGTCAGCCAATCATGGACCGAAACTATGAACAAAAACGACCCTCTTGTCCTTTCAGTTGCTGGTGCTGGGTATTTTATCCCAGTGACGGGAAAATGACTATGATGTGGCTTATTCATCCCCTAACAAAACTGTAGTGATTGTTACCTTGGAGTCCTAGATAGCTTCTTATGTATGTAACCTAACAGGGCGATCCCCTGACTGGCTGCACCTTTCTTCAGATGTGGCTGTGTGTATGGATGAGAGCCCCTTGCATGCTCCAGCCACCATCCAGCCTGGACCCTGTGGGGTCCAGATGTGTGGCAGCATGGTGGCCTTGGGAACGATCATTGCTTATGTCCATATTTGGACACTGTGAGAGAGCAGACCTCCAGTGGTCTGTGACCGGGGAGCAGCCTACTGGGACCAACAGTCCTGCATGCAGACCTTCCGGTCTCAGGTACTTTAGCACAGGAAGTGGTTTTCCTGAAGCCAGCTTGCACAGCAGGCATCCCAGGGCCAATGGCGAGCCTCTACACAGACCCTCTGCTGCACGGCAGAATGTCTGAGGCGAGCTCCCGTTCTGCATGAGGCCACTCCAGTCCTGGGGGAGGCCTGAGGTCAGGGATGCAGGAAATGGCCTATCCGGAAGGAAGGGACCATCAGACAAGGAAAGCCTGTCTCGGGGTCAGCGCCCCCCTCTGCAGCCCCACTTTGCTGAAAGGCTCCATTGTCTGCGCCCTGACCCTGGATCCAGCGTAAGGAGGGGTCTTTGGGAAAATGAGGGGGCATTTTCTGGCCCCCAGAGGGTGGGGTGTGGGGCTGCCTGGCCAAGGCTCAGCACTGGGCAAGAGGGTGCCCCAGGGCACAGCCCCCCACCCATCGCCTGCTCCCAGGAAGGAGTGTCCCCTCTGCCTCCCTCCCTTCTCTACTTCCTCACTTCCTTCATCCAGAGCCCCCTCCTTTCCTTTTCTGCACCTCTGTCTACTGACCACTCCCTCCTCCCCCTCCCCTCTTTCACTCCCCTCACTCCCCTCTTCCTCCACACACCTTTCCTCCCATCACACATCTCTCCCTCCTCCCTCTTCACTCCGTACTCTCGCATCCCTCCTTCTCTCTTCCCTCCCTCCATCCCTCACTCCTTCCCTCCTTTCCTGCCCTCTCCTTCCCTCCATTATCCCTTCCCTCCTCTCTCCTCTCTCTCTCTCTCTCTTTCCCCCTCTTTCCTTTTTTATCTTCTCCTGCTCACCTCTTTGCGACCTCTGCTTTGTGTCCCACACTCTTCCAGAACGTTCTTGCTGGGGACCTATGTAGTGATGACTGAGGAACAAAAAGCAGACGGACAGTGTAGTTTTACAGAGAGATGCCTGGAGAGGTAGGACGGGAGGAGCAGGGGAGGAGATTGATGAGGGCCGCTGCGTGGCAGGGGCCTTTGAGGGGCTGGGCAGGCGGCCAGCCTCCCACCCCGTGTGGGGTGCAGCAGGAGCAGTAGATGGCAGTGACTTGCTGAGGTGAGACTGCACAGTGCTGCCCTGAGGAGGGCTCTGAGAAGGGTCCCAGGAATCCCAGAAAACTCAGAGCCTGGAGTTGGCGTCATTGACAACAGCAGCACCAACCTGTTATGCTTCAGGTGACCAGGTCCCTGTCTTGGAGCCCCGGTCGCCAGAACTGATTCCATGCCTACCAATTCTATGAAAGCAGTTTCTGAAGTCAGGCTTGGGGGCACAATCCTGTCATTCTAGCACTCTGGGAGGCTGAGGTAGGAGGGTCACAAGTTGGAGCCCAGCCTGGGGAACTCAGCTACAGAGAGTGACCTTGTCTACCATTTATTTTATTTTATTTTACTTTTTGAGAAAGGGCTCACTCTGTAATCCAGGCTGGCTCTGAATTCACTATAGCGCTGGATGATAGCAGTTCTCCTGCCTCAGCCTCCTGAGAGCTGAGATTACCTGGTTATTTGGTACTGGGGAGTCAAATTCAGGACCTTCTGATTGAGAGGCAATCACTCTAACTGTGCTATTCTTCACCCCGTTGCTTACAAAGAAAAAATAAAAAAATGGACTGGACATGTAGTTTATTGCAAAGCCCTGAGTTCAATCCCCAGTGTCTCTTAAAAAAAAAAAAGTTGCTTTGAGTTCTATTCTTGTTTTTTCTTTAATTTGAAAAACACTGTCTTTCCTGGGCAATTGTATCAACAGGTTGAATATTTCAGTTTTTGGCTGGTCACTATTTAGCTGTCTGGGCATGGTACATCCCCTTAGGTGGTGAGTAATTTAGTACGCAGTGCACGCGGCAGTGTGTACCCAATGCACACCACGTTGAGTTTTCTTTTTGGGTGATTATCCATGGATAAAAAGAAATCACTAGATTTACACCTCTGAGTTTGAGAAGCTCTAGGCGCCCGTTAGGATCCATACTGTTGGGAAGAGAGCATTGGGTCCCTTTCCCAGCCTCTTGCCAGGCTGGGTTTAGGGCCACGGCCCCCAACCTTTGTGCCAGCAGTTTAGTTGAAGGCCTTTCTCCCAAGGACAGAGCTGGGGGATGCTGGTTCTGCAGCAGGCTGACAGAGGGTAGCTTTGAATTGGCAGCAACAGAAGGAGGGGAGCCAGGACAGGAGCTCCACCTCCTGCCAATCAGCAATGGCACTAGAACCTGATTGGAGGGTGCTGACAAGAGGCGGAGCTTTGCTGGCCACTGCTCCTCTCTCCTGTTGGCCCAGTACTGTTGGCTCAGCTGGTGGCCTGTGGCTGGCAACTTTTACTTTCAGCATATATTTCCCTAATGTTGTTCCTTATTCTCCTTTCTTCTTACTCTTCAATCCATGCAGATTTCAAGCTTTTCTTTCTTTTAAGTTCCTCCTAATCCAGGCCTTAGATATGATTCCCATATCCTAAAATACCACCTCAGGAAGAATCTCTATGTGTCACCTGCTTCTGGAATTTTGAAAATACGTCATTAAAAAATACTGTATAGGCTAGCCTTGGGTATACATGCCTGTAATCCCAGTACTCTGGTAGGCTGAGGCAGGAGAATTGTAGTTTCAAGCCCAGCCTGAGCAACTTAAGACACAAGGGACCTGGTTTCAAGTTAAAAAAAAAATAACAAGAGCTGTGGATGTAGCTCAGTGAAGGTCCTGGCTTTAATCCCCAGTACCACAAAAAAGGAGGCTTGCATTAAGTAACAGGGGTAGATTGGTGTTTGTGTGGGTTGGACCACTGGAAGAAGTCAGGACCTCTAGGGGAGAGCTGCATGAGGCCAGAGTTGTGGGGACAGAGAGCGGGAACACCTCCTGTGGCGGAATTCATAGGACTCAGTGACCAGGTGTTACGGTTTCTAGATCTGGAATGTACCCTGTCTTTGTTACTTATTTGTTGCTGGGACAGAATATCTAATATCCACAGCTTAAGGGAGGATAGATTTGTTTTAGCTCACAGCTTCAGAAGGTCTCTCACAGTGCATTCATGGGCTGCTGGCAACAGTGAAAATACGTGGTAGAGGTCTTGCCTGAGAGAGGCTCTTTGTGTCCTTGGCATGGCAGACAGACAGCCAAGCAAAGTAGGAGCAAGTCCTGTGTCTGGAGACGAAGGTCAAGGCTAGAGTCTTTGGGAAGCAGCCGTAACAATGTTTCTTCGTCCTCCAATCTGCCAGTTGGACCACCCACACCTAGGGTGGGTGCTCTTCTCTCATTTATTGGCCCACAAGTCAGTTACACACATCTGAAAGCTCTGCCCTGGACATCCAAGTTAATCTCAACTGGTTGACACAATCCCTCCAGATCCAGCCCCCCAAATCCACCTCTTCCAGCTAGGCCCCACTTCCCAACAGCACACGGTTACATATGTATCCCACCACATCCAAATATGTGTGGCTTTTGGAGGACATTCCAGACCCAAACCACAAAATCCCCCCAAGGTCTCATGCATTTGGATGCTGAGGATTGCCTAGGAATTTCACCTGCTGCTGGGAGGTCGGGCCTGGTTGGGAGGGGTGGATCACTGGGGGTGTGGCATGGAAGGATATTCTCTTGCCCTGGCTTCTACCCAATGGCCTGATTCTTCCTCCTGAAATGCCACGAGCAGCCGCTCTCTTCCTGACCCTTTCTCCACTATTGCCGGTTGGCCATGAGTGGACTGAGACCTCCTGACACTGTGAGCTGAAGTAAACCTTTCCTCTTTTAAGTTGTGGGTGTTGGGTGTTGTGTCCCAGGGATGAAAAAGTGACTAAGACATCACGTCATTAGGTGGATGCATGGAGCCCGTGGGGCTAAGAGAATCCACGAATGAACTTGGGGTTCCAGCCTGAGAAACTCATGGTTAGATACCACCATGTTTCCCCAGGTGTGCCCTGGCCTTGGGGACCTGCCACAGCCACTCTCTGCCTTCGTCCAGGTTTCCCATTCAGACGCTCCATGGGTCGGGCCCAGAGGTCTATGCTAGCAAGCCTTCAGGGGACTTTGATTTATGTGGAAGCCCCAGTATGTAACATGGGGATGTTCCCAGCCACTCAGGTCATACACTCAGACTCCTTTGCTCACCACTGACCGAATCAAAGGAGGCTTTTCATTTTGCAGAGGAGGAAAAAGGGCCTATCCAGAGCGAGCTCCAAGAGGTGGAGTGGCCGGTTGGCCTCCGATCATCTCCCCGTGTGCAGGTGGGCGAGGGTCTCATAGCAAGGAGCAGAGGGGAGGGAAACTCTAATTTTTAGAGGTTCCTTTTTCAATGCTGGTTCTAGGGGGAACATGCAAAAGCAATTGACTTACTTTATGCCTTTTGGGATTTGAGTTGGCTGTGAATCATCCAGGGACCTGTGGCTGGGTCACATCAAGGCGAGCATTTAAGGAATATCTAAAAAGTTAGCTACTCATCTGCCAGGGCAGCTGTGCGTGTCTTGGAGATGCCTTCGTTCTGCCTGGGACGTTCTGATCACTCCATTTGCCCAACTCCAATCTTGTTGGAAAACGAGTTTAACAAGTTTGATGCATCACAGAGTTTCTTACCATGTACTTCAGTTAGGAAAGAGCTGAGAGAAAAAAAAAAAAAAAGAAAAACTTTCATTTCCCAAGCATAATTGGGGTGGCTGGTTAAAATAATATTTGAATTTCCACTCTTTTATTCCCCCATTTTATTGATATGTATAAATACAAAATTTAAGGTTTACATTGAAGTTGAGCATTTGTGCACATACGTGTCTTGTCAAGGTAGCAAGGACTTCCCCACTCTCCTTCCAACCCTAACCCTATCCAACCCCCCCAACCCTCCCAATCCCACCCACCTAGTTCTCTCTGTTTTTCACTTTAAGTTCCACTGAATTTCCACTCTTAAAAAACGAAGGGACACTGAACTTTCTGAGTACCTCTGACGCCGTCACATATTGCAACGAGGTAGCTGCACATTCTAATCACATGATCACGTATGTTGTGCTAATTATGTAATTAGATGTAATTATAAGCAATTGTGTGAATACATAGTATCTGAAGCCAAGTGGATGAGTTAAATAGAAAAAGCAGGGTGCACATGAGAATTGTGAACGTTGAAGGGAACCTTCACCAGCGGGAGAGCCACTCACGGCCCTTTCAAAGGACTGCACTCACAGGGAGAACAGCTACCTCCTGGGTCCCGGGAGTTTCAGACTCTAAGATTTCGCAAAGATTGGCTCAAAATTCACGTGAGATGCACTGTCTGGAAGGAGAGGACGGCGGAGAGGAGAGAAGGCATGGCGGCTGCACCTGGGGTTTTAATGCATCCTTCTCCTCTGCCCTGACACGAGTCACGATTGTAATCCTGCTGGGGCTTTATTCGTCCTTCAGCCACCAGCTACAAGGCCCCGAGAATGGGCGAGTTCCTGCAGCGACTCTTGTCCTGAGCTCCTGGGGAGGGCAGATCTACAGGGGGCACCTCCGGGTGCCTGGAGAGACCTGAGTTGGCTGATGCTCACTCTTTCCCTGGGGCAAACTCATTGCGTGGCTTATTTTGTTTTTATTGCCAAGCATTTTATTGTTGTCATTATTTTTACGCTCCTGAGGACCACAAAACTTTCCCAGTGAGCTCCACCTCGAGCCCATTTTTATTTTCTTTTTTATTTTAAGACAGAGTTTTGCCACATTGCTGAGGTGCACACGATGGGCTTGAACTTGGTACTCCTGTCTCAGCCTCCCAGGTGTTGGGATGACAGCATTCGTCACCAGACCCGGAAGCCAAGCACCTTCCTCGAGAAAAGGTACGTCACTTTGTTTTTCCCGCTCTCCTGGAGTGTCGCCTGTGATGCCCTTCAGTGCTTGGCTTGAGAAGCAGGGCAGATCTGCTACCTTGGATGGTTTTGCTAGCACGTGCTGCCTGGCACTGAGGCAGAAATCTACTTTTAATTACTTGTCCTCCTGAAGGTCCATCAACACGGCTCTTTGGGTTCCCCCGGGAGCCCCTGCTTCCCTCACGGGAGCTGGAGCCTGCCTCCTGGCTGGCATTGGCTGGAGACTTATTTCCGCCACCTTCGGTGTGCAGCCGGAATCTGTACAGCCGGAGAACGAAGAGCCCCCCTGCTTCTCGGGTTCGGGCCCTCTTCACTAGCCTAGCTGGGGTGCCTGGCAAGTCCTGTTCTCACCTCTCATTTGTGGGTGGCCGTCCCCTGAGATCTCAGCATGGCGGAAACCAGGCTTCTCTCTGCAGGAGGATGCCTATGTGGTGGCAGCACTGTGCCCGCCCTGGCTTGGGTGTCTGCAGCACACGTGTGCCCCTCACGCCCAGCATCACCTGGGGGCTGTAGCAGGCAGCACACAGCCCTGTTTCTGGAGCACCACGAAGACCAGTGGGCACGTGCTGGAGCCTGCCCTTCCCAGTCTCTGCACGGGGTCATGTACCGGGATGTGACACATGGCACACTTAACTCAAGGCCATCAGTGTCGGCTGCCTTTCCCTCCCCTGCAGCATGCACGGTGCTGCTCTCCCTGCACCTGGTGGCCCTGAGTCCGGGTGCATGGCTGTCGTGGTTAGTTTGATCATCAAGGTATACCAGTCCCTCATTACCACCTGCCTCGGGGATTTCCTGGCCTCAAAGGTTTTACACATTCCTGGTGTCATATTCATTCTCTCCTTGGAATTCAGAATGATTAAACCCACCCTATTAAAAAAAAACATGCTGAAACTGATTGTTGTGAAAAATCCATGAACTTGAAGCCAGCTTTCAGTTATTTGGAAATTTCACTGCATGTGAATTGAAAAAAATTTAAAGAGGATGTATTATAAGTGGTAGTAGGTTATATTTCTGAGTACAGGGAATTGAGCTCAGGGCGTCCCCTTGAGTGACATCCTCGGCCCCCATTTCTTTCATGGTTTATTTGAGACAGTGTCTCACCAAGTCTCTGAGCTGCCCAGGTTGGCCTCAAACTTGTGAACTGGTGATCTTCTGGCCTCAGTCTCCGAGAGTTCTAGGATTACAGGCCCGAGCCACTGAGCCACACTTATAAGTGCTGCATTTTATAGATGAGGGGTTGGCATATTGGTCCATGAGGCTCACGATTGACAACAGGCAGACCAAACTCAAGTGCCTGTTCACTGCAGCAGAGTCAGGGAAATGCCAGGGCATGGTTGGAGCACTGCTGGGAGGAAAAGGACTGCACCCTTCGGCCCACATGCCCAGGTGCCTTTGTTCACTGCTGACCAGATCAAAGGACGCCATTTATTCTAGTGAAAAAGAAAAAAGATTGATTCAAGGCCAGCTCCAAGGAGATGGAGGGGCCCACTGGCCTCTACTCACCACCTCCCCTCTCCTCCCTACAGCTGTGTCCTTTGTAGCCAGTAACAGATGAGGGGACGCAGTGAGATAACTTCCACAGCTGGGGCCCTGGGCCTCCCCTTCCTCATGTGGGAGTGAACCAAGACCCTGACCTCCTGGTGCCACAGCTGCATGGTCTGTCCCTTGACCAGAGGGAGAAGGGATGGCAGGATCTTTATGTCCCTGGCTTTGTCTCCAAACCAACTAAAACCCAACTTTTAACATTCCATATTTCCATGCCAGTTACAGAAGGAGTGGCCACAAAAAGACGCCTGACAGGTCACCTCTTGGGGATACTGGGAAAGGACTGAGGCCCAAGATGATTTCATTTTTATAACAGCCTATTTGATACCTTGGCTTCTAAATAAGTCATGGGTAAAATGGCTGTGATGGGGCAGTTGGTCATCCTAGCACTCTGGGAGGCTGAGGTAGGATGGTCACAAGTTCAAGCCCAGCTCAGGCAACTTAGTGACTAAGCGAGACCCTGTCACTAGATGAACTACACGCATGCACATGCACACACATGTACACACACACACACACACACACACACACACACACACACACACCGTAAGTGGATGGCGGTTCAACTCGGTGCGAAGGCCCTGGGTTCAATCCCCAGTGCCACAAAATAGCCCGATAGGAGGTCGAGTCTGGTTGCTGGTCAGGTAAGCCGGTGTGCAGAGAGCCGCAGACAGGCACCCAGCTTCCTGCCTGACTATTCCCTGCCTTTCCTCTAAACTTCTCCCTAACGCTAAAATAATCCCGAATAGGGAAATGCCGGCCTGCCATCATGCTCTCAGATCATTTCTCTGTAAGAGTAGAAGGCAAACAAATCAATAACTTGTGAACAAGCTGAATACGCAAATATTTGAAATGGTGGTTATTAAAAGTCATAATTCAGTCTCTGCAGTCCGCCATGGCTTTTATTAAAGAAGTTTCTCAACACTCCCGTGGTGCGTGATGTGTCAGAGGAGCAGCGCCATCCATCGCTGATCCTGAGAGCGTTCCCCTTAGTTGGAAGCACTATTTATATGTTAAAGAACAGAATGAGTTATGCTATATTACTTTTTAATAATTTTATTTGAACTCAATAAACAGATTATGAATACCATATATCCCAGCTTATTAAAATAATGCTATCTTTTGGGTAAAGTGACAGGTTATTCAGTCAAATAAGGAAGATCCTAATGTTTGATATGTATCGGCTTTTAATCGACTGCGTGTGGTAATCTGCCTTCTCGTTGCTGGGACTAAATATCGAATGTCTGCCCCTTGAAGGAGAAGATGTTGAGTTTTGGCTCACGGTTTTTAGTGGATTCAGTCCATCTTTACCTGGCTCCAAAACAGAGACAACATGGTGGGAGGGGTGTGGCAGAGGAAAGGCACTCACCCTATGGCATCCAGGAAAGGCAGAACGAGTGAAGGACTAGAGCGCAGCTTCCCAGGTCACACCCCAGTGACCCACCTTCAGTGAGGCCCGCGTCCTGGCAGTGCGGTCAGCTGTGAACTCAGCTGTGAGTTCATCCTGTGATCTCAGCACCCACTCACCTTCCACACACGTGGAACTCTGGGGGACGTTCTATGTGTAAATCATTACATATGGCATATATTTAGGTCCCCTGATCTGTGATGATCTGAATAGGATCAGAGTAGCAGCTATATTTTCTGCAAGGGGGAAAAAAATCTCACAATTAAACATTTTCTTCTAGTAAGCTATGCATTTGTTAAATTGTTCTAAATAACTCCCACACCTACTAAAAATAGGATTTGAAGGAAAACTAAAATTCCATTTTAAGATACTATACCATCTGCATCTGTGGGGCGGTTTAGATTTGTGACAATAACAGCATGACAGGAAAAAACAGTTTGACCTTGGGCAATCTGGCGTGAGACATGCATGGGCTTGGTCCAAGTTGAAACTTCCCTCTTAAATTTTTCATGAAATTCTCCCAGCAGGGTCACCGTTGGGTTCTGGAAAGATTTTCCACATCAGAATTGCTACTGCGTGGCCATCAGAAAATCCTTCGTTTCCTTTGCTTCTCTTTCTCCCCTTTATGCTAACGTCAAGTGATAATATGGAATAGGTTTAAGGCTCATCCATCGTAAAATTATCATTTTTCACCAGAGCAACATGATATTAAACACTTAATTATTCATTACGAATGCCTGTCATGGTGAAATATTGGCCTCGCTGATTCGGAGAGCACCGGGCCCAGCTTCCCTTTCCCGAAGGTTAATGGTAGAAGCCTTGGTCTCCTTAGATTTCCTGAATGTAGCTTACCCTGTGTGTACTGTGGGCTGTCCCGACCCACAGCCCCTTTAGCAAGTAAAACCCTTGCTGTAGAGTATGCATTGACTATGAGTCGGAGAAAAGAACTTTAGTGGTAACACATTGCGATCATGTAGAGCATTATGTCAGCTTGACGGGATTAGGAACACAAAGCTAATCATCTGGGCAGAACTTCGGTTGATTGACGTGCGGACCAGCAAATGAGGGAAAAAGATACACCTTGGATATGGTGGACCAACCAATAGACTGGGAGCTCGAACTAAATAAAGAGGAAGAAAGAAGAAAGATTATCACCGCTTCCCCTTCTGGGAGAGCTCCAGCCTACGCCATCATCCTGAGGCACTGACTCACTCCTAGCTTCCCATCACGGCTCTCCATTGCAGCCCTCAGGTCCTCATCCTCGCCAACGGATGTCAGTGCGCCACACAGACTCCTACCGGCTGTCCTGCGGTCTAGGACTGGTGTGTTTCTATCTCACGTCTGAGCAGCCCCTGGACCCTGCAGTTCTCACACGTGTAGGTGGCATTTTGGACCCTCTCTTGAGAGTCTGTAAGAGGCCATAATTACTTCATATACACACATACAACTTCTATTAATTCTGTTTCTCTAAGAACCTTAATTAATACATCTGGAGAGAACAGGGGTCTGGTACGGAAGAGGGTATGAACTATGAGCAACTTGAACAATTTTCCCACCAGAATTATTTTTAATTCTATATGTTAGCAATGCAGAGCAGTTACGTTCAATTCTCAGAATTGGTGCATATACGTACTGCACAGCCCAGGCTTCCCTTAGTGCCATTTGCTCAAGCAGATCCCTGACAGTCCCCACAAGTGGGAGAAGGTGAGTCCCAGGAGGCAGCTGTGAATCTCTGTGCTTTGCTCGTCTCTGCAGCCTCTGTGAGTTGCCATCAATTCTGGGGTGAGCTTTCCTGTCACAGTGCTGCCTTTGAGTCACTACTGGCCTGTAAGTGACCCCTCCATGGTAATCCTGTAGATAGCGCCTCTCCTATTCCTCTGTAAGTAGCACATCACTCATATTTCTATAAGTAGCCACAGTGAACTTGTTGGCTCTCCAAATTGGAACTCATAGCTTTGACCCATCTGCTATCCTCTGTCTGGAGTGAACGGATGTAGGTATTCGTGTTTCCCCAAGAAAAGCGTTCCAGTGACCCTTTCCCCAGAAGCCTCCTGCAGGAACCTCACACCCCCATCTTCTAACCTCATTTTCAGATCAAAGCTCAATACGGATTATGGAACATTCATACAACTTCCAAAATTATCAGAAAACGAAATAAAGCCAAAAAATCCTATAAAGGAAAAATATTTTGGGTTTATTGTAATGGAGCACTTTCCCGATTTTAGTTTAACTTAGGTTGCTTTCTAAAGTGATTTGGAGGCTTCAGTTGGAGTCCTCTTTGAATTCTCACTGGATTCTACTCTATGGGGGCTGAGTGGGATCCACTCACTCACACTGTACGTGTTTAAGCCCTTTCCCACAGTGGGCCAGGATGTGGCCATATCTGGAGACAGGGCCTCTGCAAAGGCAATTAAGTAAATGTGAGGTTATTAGGGAAGATGCTGATTCAACATGGGTGGTGACCTCATGGGAAGAGGTTAGGATGCAGACAGGCATAGAGAGATGACCTCGTGAGCGCTCAGAGAAGATGGCGCCTGGGATCTGAGGAGAAGGGCTCGCAGTAATTCCTTCCTCCTCCCACCCCCTGTGGGGGGTGTGTCCTTTTGACCTTGGGTCCCTAGATTCTAGAACTGTGGTTCAATACATTTCTGTGTAAGCCCACTTGTCTGTGGTTCTTCATCCAGCAGCTCCAGCAAACTCGTACACACTGCCACACACTCTCACATTATAGCATTCTATTTTTTCCTTTTGTAAAAAAGAATTATATATAATGTGATTAGTTTGTGATGTACACATGGTGTCATGTAGCCAAATGTAGTATGGAATGTCTCCTTGGTACCTGAGGCCTACCCTGGGCTGTGTCATCCCGTGGTCAGGCAGGGTCTATGATGGCCATCTGCCATGATGGCCCAGTCCTGAGGCCTCCTGTATAACACTCACTGTATTTGAGGTTGCAAATTCCATTGTCTTTGAGTTTTGTCAGCTAGCGAGGCATGTCCTGCTTCAGGTGCCGAAGCTCTGTAACTAGGGACTGTTACTGTTTAGACCTGGAGTGTCACCCAAAGCCTCATGTAGTTGGGTATTGTGGATTGTCTATGGATTTCAGGTGCTGATAGCAGGTGGGGCAAGGTTAGAGGGGTGGTTAGGGTGTGGTGGATCATTGGGGGTATAGTAGGTCACTGAAGGTGTAGAGATCACTGAGGGTGTGGAAGACCACTGAGGGTACGGGGATCACTGGGGATGTGGGGGAACACTGAGGGGGTGGGGGAATCCCTGAGGGTGTGGGGGACCACTGTGGGTGTGTGCTGGAACAATATTGCCCCGACTTCTCCCTAAGTCTTATCCTTCCTGTGTGATGCCACGAGCAGCTGTTCTCCACCAGACCCCTCCTGTTCTTGCTGAGTGGCCCCAAATGGATTGAGACCGCCTGAAACTCTGAGCTTAAATAAGTCTTTCCTCCCTTAAGTTGTTGGTGTTGGGTATTGTGTTCCAGCAATGAAAAAGTGATTAAGACAGGGACAGGCACATTCATGAGCATTTGCTTTCCTAGGGAACAGAATTATCAATCATTAATTATCAATATCCTTTCTTTTATTTTCTTTTTTAAAAAATACAATTCCTTTGTCATCCTTAGCCATCAGAGAAATGCAAATTGAAACAACACTGGGAGTTCATCTCACTCTTTGAGAATGGTCTATGGTAAGAACTCAAAAAAACAGGGCCTGGAGGAATAGCTCAACAGTTAAAGCACTTACCTACCAAGCACTCAGTACCTGAGTTCAATTCCCAGCACCACATAAACCAGGCACTGTGGCATATGCCTGTAATCCCAGCACTTGGGAGGCTGAGGCAGGAGGATTCCTGTGAGTCCAAGCCTAAGCTACACGGTGAGTTCAGAAGCAGCCTGAACTATAGAGTGAGACCTTATCTCAAAAAAAATAAATAAATAAACAAACAGTAATTGTTGGTGGGGCTGTGGGGAAAAATGACTGCTTCTACTTTCTAATGGGACTGCAATCTGATTCAACCAATATAGGAAGCAGTGTGGCAATTTCCTTAGAAAGCTAAGAATAAAAATTCCATTTGACCCAGCTACAACTCTACTAGATATTTTTAAAAAAAGAACTAAAGTCATCATATCATAAAGAGACATGAATATTTATGTTTATAGCAGCACAATTCATAATAGCTAAATCCTGAAAATAATGTATATGCCCACCAGCAGAGGACTGGATCAAGAAATGTGATATTAATGCACAAGAGAATGCTATGCAGCTATAAAGAAAGACATATATAAGCATTTGGAAAAATACCGGGCCACCTTAAGTCAGTTCTCAGTGAAATGGACCAGATACAAAAGACTGGGTGTCAGTTGGTGTCTCTCATGTGAGATTGCCACAAATACATGCACAAGAAGATCCTGACATAAGAGAGAGGCGGGGGGATGGGTGACGGACTGCTACAGAAAGGGAAGAGACGCTGAGAATGAGAAGAGGAAGGGGAGGGAAAGGGAAGAGGGAGGGGAAAGTGCTCAAACAAGATATATGTGAGCACAGATTCCTAATTTATGTTATTAACATGTCACTGAATCTGCAGTTCATGCATATTCAAATACATTTATTTTTTTTCAAAAAAGAGATTCTTTTGAATGCAGGTATACTGTTGACAAATTCTTCTAGCTTTTGTTGATCTAAAAGATATTATTTCATTCACCGTAACTTCTGAGGAATATTTTTGCTGGTTAGAGAATTCTGGGTGGATCTTTTTCTCCTTTCTTCCTTTAATCATTTCATCCCCATGGTGTCTCAGGGGTCAATCAGTCAGATCTCTCTTATGTTCCTGTCTGAACAGATTGCTTCTCTTCTGCTCCTTCTACGTTTTCTTGTGTTTGGTAGTGGCCTTTAGTAGCTTGGCTGTGACCAGCTAGGTGCGGCTGCCTTGGGTGTCCTGGCTGGGCCTTGCCATGCCTCCTAGGTATCTGCACAGATACCTTGCCACAATTTTAGGGCACTATGAAGCATACTCTTTGCGTGTTTTATTATTTTTTTTTCTGTTGAATTTTCTCCTTCTCATCACCTGAGGACAGACTAGGGGCCTTCAACCCCTGGCCCGTGGCCTTGGAAGGACAGGGCTGCCTGGACTGCTGAGCAGGAGGTGAGCAGCTGGGGAGAGCTAGCGAAGCTCTGCCCCGCCCCCCCCGTCAGCACACTCCTTTGGGTGCCAGTGCCACTTCGCTCCCTCCTCCCCTCCTGCTGCTCCTCACCATTTTGAAGCTGTCCTCTCACAGCTTATGGCAGGATAAGTGCCCTCCGCTGCACGCCATCTGTTCTTGGGAGGATGGTCTTCAACTAAGTCGGTCCCGGTTGTCACAAAGGAGACCACTGTGTCAGACTGCTTGGTAATGCATCACAGTAACTAAGGCCATAGTCTCTACCTGTGAACCCAGCAAGATGGGTGGATGCCTTTCTTACCTCCTGTCCTCCCCAGAACCATAATCCCAACATTCATGTTCCCCAAAGACTAAAAAGGGTTGCTTCTCACATACATACATACATATATATATATATATATATATATATATATATATATGTATGTATGTATATAGTATGTATGTATATATTTTCCCCCAATTACATCACTCTGCATTTCCATTCACCATCACACCCAAAATGCAAATCCCACTCTGAAATTTTAGAAATTACCATTCTAGATTTGCCTCTACTGGTGCAAGGTGTGTGTTGACAGTAACACAGATGGTCCCTAGAGAATTTTGTCAGCTGGTCTAATTCAAGCGGTTACACAAGAAGGTTCTCTTTGTTAAAAATGCAGCAGTTGAGCACAGCAGTCCTTTACAATTACCCTGTTGTAGTGGGCACTTAAAATTATACCCTTTAAAAAAATCACTCTTAATAGCTAGCCCAGTGCTGAGTGGCCTGTGAGTGCTTGGTGACGTTCATTGTTTTGTTTTATGACTGGGCACCCCACATGCGGAAAGTGTCATCTGGAACCGAAGTCACCATTCATGCTCTCCTGGTTGGAGGTGGAGTGTGCATGTGGAAGTAGGTCACAGAGTCTCCAGCCTTCATTTTTTCCTCTGATGCTGAAGCTTGTACCCAAGGCCTTTGTACCGAGTTAGATCCTCAGCACTTTATTTATTTTTTAAATTTTGAGACAGGATCTCACTAAAGTCATTAAATTGCCCAGGCTGGGCTTGAAGTTGCAGTCCTCCTGCCTCAGCCTCCCTGAGTGCGGGGATTATCGGTGTGTGCCTTGGTGCTCTGCTACCAGCCTTATTCTTGCCTTGGGAGATTGTCAAGTCTCTTGTCTTTTGGGGGTCTCTCTTAACACCACAATCTCAGAAATCTGTTTTTCTGTTTTCTTTCTTTTCTTCCTTCCTTCTTTCTTTCTGGTGGTACTGTGGATTGAACTTGGGGCCTTTGCAGTGAAATAGATCCCCAGCCCATTTTTATTTTGGGATAGGATCTTGCTAAGCTGTTAAATTTCCCAGGCTGGACTCGAACTTATGATCCTCCTGCCTCAGACTCCAAGAATGCTAGAATGAGAGGCCTGTACCACCACGTTTTCTTTTATGACTGATTTGATGATGTGTTATCCCCATGTGATTTGAGCTGGGTGCTAGCTTTTTCTCTCTCCCTCCCTGGCTCCCTCCTTCCCTCCCTCCCTCCCTCCCTCCCTCCCTTCCTTCCTTCCTTCCTTCCTTCCTTCCTTCCTTCCTTCCTTCTTTCCTTCCTTCCTTCTTTCTTTGTGACATATGTGTGCGTGTGTAGATAGTGGGTGTGCCATGCAGATAGTTATGGGCCTGAGAAAGGATCACTCAGTTATCATGCCCCTTCTGTGGAGCAGGCACACTTGGTCCTTTGCAGACATGGCCCCGGGATCTCCTCAGAGTGACCTTAGGAAGCAGGTGTGTTAACACTCCAGAAACTTCAGCCTTGCTCCCAAGTCCGCAGCCTGGGAAGGTGGGAGGGGTAATTGGAACCCTGTGGGTGTCGCGGGGCCTTGGGCGGGGAGGGACAGCCACGCAGTAAAGAAGCCAGCTCCCGGCTCTTTCCACACCATCCAAGCAGATCAGTTTGATTCAGCGCCAGTCTCTGGTTACTCCATTTCTGTGGTAAATTGGATCTCAACTGTACATGTTATTGGACTTCATGTCCTGAATGTTTAATTCTTCTCCGAGTGTCATGTAATGAGCTGTTTGTTACAGAATTGTTTTCATTACTTAACATAAATTGTTTTCATTAGTGGCTCTAAATGGGCGAGTGACATTAACATGGGATAAATACAAATCTTGCTGCTGCCGCAGCAGGCTAAGTCAGTGTAAAGGGGGGATGTGCGTGCCCAGAGCCCAGTGTTGGGCTCCCTGTGGAGCAGGCACCTGAAGACTGTGTAGGGAAGGGGCAGGGGCCTCTGTCCTCCTCCTGATGGCCTCGTGAGATTCTGTGATGGTTTGGGAGGGGGGCGCATCTCCTACCCCAACTTAACTATCATTTCTGCACCCGGTAAATCAAGGGGTGCTGAGTTACATATTGAACACCTTCAAGAGTCAGGGTGCCTTTTATAACTTTTCTCATTTTCATTTCATTTATAATGCAGATTAAGTTAATGAGTAATCGGGTGGCCTAAGACAGGTTACGTCACTAAGTTGCCAAGACTAGGCTTGACTCCTCCTGTCTCAGCGTCCCAGAGTGGTGGGATAACAGGTCTGTGCTACCACACTCAGCTCCCAGCTCGACCTTGAGGAACGTGCACAAGTGAGCCGGTGACAGATTGATAGAATGACAGTCTATGTGAAAGACAGAGGTGCACACGGTCCTGAGGTCAGGCGAGGTGTCCACACTAGGGAAAGGTGGATCTTAGAGAACCTGGCCTGTGGGGCCTCCCTCCAGTTTGTGAGATCTGCTGCTCCCACACCCCCGGTTTGGAGGTGGGATCTGTTTTCCCTCCCTTCTTTCATACAGGGTCACATGCATAATAATGTGGTGGGCCAGGTGGTGCGGGCCTGTCATCTCAGCACTCTGGGAGGCTGAGACAAGGATCACAAGTTCAAGCCCAGCTTGGGCAACTTGATGACCAGTGAGACCTTTTCTCAAAATCAAAAATAAAAAATGGGCTGAGGATGTAGCTTGGTGTGAAGGCCCTTAGTTCAGTCCTCAGGACCACCTAAACACACACACGATGTGGTGGGGACAATTCTGCTAACTCCTGATGGGAATTCAAGGAAGAAGAGACAGTGCTTGTGTGTTCTGAACATTCACATTTGGATCCTTGAGCCACCTAGTGAGAAATGCAGGCACATTAAGGTCACCTTGGCATGAGTCACTGTGGCCTCCTAGAAAGGCCCCAGGAAGGGGCTCTGGTTGGAGGCCAGGCTGAGGTCCCTACCCATGGCTATCCCTCAAGACCACACTGAGCAGAGTGGCCTCTGGTGGCCTGGGCTTTCTGCATGGTCACCTGGGGTGCCAGTCTTCCCAGCACAAACCTCACAGAGCAGACAGGGCCTCCCCCTTCCAGTGGGTGCCGGAGGAACATGCCTGACAGCACCTGCGTGGGAGAGCATGGGACAGTGCGTCTTACAGGAAGACGTGTGAGCCCTCACGTGAGGGCCACCGTGCCGAGACCAGGAATTTGCAGTTTACGGACAGGAGGTTGGCAAATGCTTTTCCTGTGAAGAATCACAGAGTAATGATTTGAAGCTTCCTGGGTCATATCTGTTTCATGTTTCATTTTCTTCATGTTTTTATTTATATCTTACAACCCCATAAAAACCATTTTTCACTCAAGGATTTCATAAACACGGGCCGTGGGGCAGATGTAGCCTTGCTGACTCAGCTGTGTGCAGTGAAGGAGGATTTTAAGGGAAAGTGTCAACGAATCCAGTTTTAAGTACAACGTCAACCACTCCAGATGTTGTAAGAGAGCTACATGCCAGTAGATCTCGCGTGGCTTTAAATCCAAGGGCTGCATGCAGCTGGTGTTTGCGATGTTCAGAGTGAACGCACCAGGCAACGCAAAGTAGAGGTAGTCCGAGATGAGGGGAAAGCAGCCGGTGTGCTGCGCAAGTCACCCCCTCGGCCACGCTCTGAGGGGTTCAGATCTCACTGCCGGAATGACTGCTGCGTTTAGTTATCTCCAAAATGTTCTTTAGCAAATGTTGTATTTGAACTGAAAGTCTTAGATGTTGTTATTCTTTTTCTGTCCTAGGACATAGTCTTCCTGCTTTTAAAATTGAAAAAATTAAGGAATAAGCAACGACCCCAACAGTTTTAGAACATACCGTCTGTGAGGAATGAAACTCCGTACGGGATGTCTGAGCCCAGAATGCAGTAGCTGATTCATGGAAAATGCCGAAACATCCATCAACAGGTCAACGAATCAATACACAACGTGGTATATTTACACGAAGGAGTACTACTCTGCCACAAAAATATAAATTTGAGTCACTTTAAGGAAAATAGATGCACTCAGAGATCATTATGCTTAGGGAAGTGAATCAGACTCAGAAGGTTAAATACAGCATGGTTTCTTTCTAATGTGGGAAACTCAAAGAATAAGTAGAAGAATGGCAGGAGGCAGGGGGGTGGATTTGTGGAAAGGAAGGGGGCGGGTGAGAGGGAGGGGAGGTTGATGCGGTATGTGTGCGCACCACTGTAACTACTGTGTGTCACAAGCACATACTAATGAAAGCAAAAACAATGCAACAGCGTTTTTAGCCTCTGTTCCACCCTGCAATGGATATTCAGCCCTGCCTCACAGAATTAAATAGTATCACACATTCTAAACTGTCAATCTTTCCCTGGGTAACATGAAGCTGGCTGAGCCTCCCTCAGAGCACACAGGACCATAGTGAAATTTTTAAAAATTTACTGAAATATTCACTATATTATTTGATCACACCTGGTATGGCGAGTGCTCACCTCTTTCTGTTGAGACTGAGGATGTAATTTTTGCTGTTGTGTTTTTGTATTTGTCAGAAAGTTTTTAATGGGGAGCAAATCTTTCATAAGCAGAGTATTTGGGGGGAATCCTCTTACAAAAGATTTAAATTATTTTTGGCCTGTGTTTTATAAAACATCTTCCTCTTCCTCCCCCCCCTCCTCCTCCCCCTCCTCTTCCTCCTCC